>JALHKN010254814.1:0-14069 GCA_039513755.1 Hyalella sp. 3TK10
TATAACCCGGATATTACCGATGATCACCTCGAAAGTTCATTTAATAACCTCCAATTAAAAAATTGTAACCTGTATGACACCGTTGATAATCTTCAATGTTAATTTACTAACCTTGAGTGCACCATTGATTTTATCCTACAAGAGACCAACGACAGCTTCATGCCATTACTGTTTGTGCCCCAGTCACCAATTTATTTGGATGTGTTCGTGCAGGGCAACAGCGCCAACGACACTGTCAAGAACCAGCTGACGAACTTCTGTCGAACGTCGAGTTTCGCAGCCGGCCTCCCTCAGATCAGGACTCGCCGCCGCACCGTCTCACCAGCGGGTACGCTCTTAAAAAAAGCGTTCACTCGCGAAAAAACTAAGAACAATGGCTTTAAGAGTTCCTCCACCAAACGCAGATCTCGCCCTGAAAACAGCCATCGTGAGTATAGCTTCTTCCTCTAAGCATTTCTTTCCGTCTTTTCGGTGCTGTGTATGACTTATTTCCTGTTGTTTCGTCATTAGTTTTCCTCCTTGTATGTTCCATGTAGTACTTCCCACTATGCTGTTCTTCGTCAGTTTGTGTTCATTTCAGTAGCGCCTGTGAGATCAGTGTTGTCGTTAGAAATCAAGTCTTCATCAAACGGGGTTTCAATTGTACGTTCACTGGTGAATTTTCAAGCTCATAATTAAATTAGGAACACACATTTCTGCTGAAGGATGTTTAAGGTTGGGTTTTACATACGTATCAATAATACCAGGACTTATTCTTTACGATGATTCGGTACCAATTAAATCCGTCCTTCTTACGTTGTCTCGCTAAGTAAATCGAAAAACTAAAATCAACGCACAATCATATAATTTAATACTGCGATGCATCGAAATATTTAAAACAGTCCATGTCGTACAACAAATTCGTGGTTGAGCGAGCTTTTTTTCAATATGAGAAAAGCTCTCTTGAATAATTTCCTTATGTTGATATTGCTAATTTGGCTCATTTATTTCAATTTCGTAATTTTTTTTAATTCTCTCACAAATTTTGATAATTTGCCACATCTATTTTTAATATTCGTTCATCAAAACTATCTTTTAAGTAGAATTAAATTGGCTTAGAATGCAACTCGTATTTCATTAGGTGCTCTCTGTTTTTGCTCGAAATTGTGGAACTATGATGTGTGTCGATATGAGTCTCGTTGCGATGCGTTCTGCGCCCTAGCTGTGCAATACGTTGAGCTAATATCAAAGTCCTAATGCTAACGAAGTGAATGATTGTGTATGTATTGAATCCTGTTGCAATATATTAGTTTGTGTTTCACGTTTGGGACTCAGCTAGCAGCAACCCTGGCATGACAGAGCTTCCTTTACGAGGTGAGTGATGGTGTTCCATAACTCCATGTCGGATACTAACTCAGTTTATCACAAGGTGCGTACGGGTGAGTGACGCCATCGTAGCCTGACGTCGGGAGAAGGGAATGTCTTACTAGAAAAAATAGCTACTACGATCTTATTAACAATAAAAGATTGGATACTTTATATTGTGAATGCAGGCATTCGATGTATTGATCCAGAATAATTTAAATATGAATTGAGCAGCTGTTCCTCATTAAGGAAAAATTGACGTCATTTGATGAACTTCGTTCTCACCGTTTAGATTATGACAAATTTCGTTGAATCTTATCCCGGAATGATCATTAGATGTCCCCAGTCTGTTTACTAACGAGTAGGATTTTCAATGTTATTTCTTTCCTAAGAAACAAATCCTCAGGCAAGAAAGCACGTTTTTACTGTTTGATAATAAAATGAACGATTGAAATGAGAAGCATGCCATTGGGTAGTTAGTTGGTTTTAATGAATTAATGTTCGTGTGAGAGAGTGCATGATGGGTTAATTTTGTGGTTGCATGTCTTGAAATTAATACATCTCTATCCAAGCACGCTCTGTTCGAAGTTTACCTGTCGTCGCTGGTGGAGCATGCATCCTACACAATAACTTTGGGTGTTGCAAAACATAAAATCAATATTAATAGAAGTTAGATGGCATCCACATCGACACTGATAACAAAAATTTCGTTGAAAGTTTATCTCCATGCATGCAATAGACCATCCGCGTTCAACGTTGCATTTCAGTTTTTTTAAAGAAAGTCTCACACTTTCAAGCAACGGATATTGTACTGCGAATACGTTGCAAATGTACACTTATTCTAAGTGCTTACAAGTATTCGAGGCCTAATAACGCTTAGCATATTTTAGTACCTGTATTGTCTTTGAAGACAGATGGAATCACTGTAGTGACAAACAAATTAATTAAAACATGGCATATCTGTGACAGAAAGTCGTTTGTTTCCAATAAAAATGTGCGAGAGAGTCACAAGATTTGTTGAATTAAACACCAAGTAAATCATATGCGTGTCAATTTGTGTTCGAGAATCTCCCTCAAATAATCTCGTCCAGAACAATTTACGTACCGCTAGCAAATGTATCATCTCTGGCCAGCGAGTGTTAATGAGATGTCGTTGCGCCGTTTCTGCGCAGTTCAAAAGAAGTATAACCGCATCAACAAGCTCATGGCGAAGACTACCTGCAAACCTCGTAAGATGATCCTTCCCATCCTGGATGTGGCAATCCTGACGGAATACGAAAAGTCCGTCTACGCGCGCAGCTTTCACCTCGAGCCTTGCATGGTGGAAGTTAGTCGCTGTGGAGGCTGCTGCTCCAACGAACTCCTTGAGTGCTCTCCTACCAAGACAAAGACGAAAAAAATACCGGTATGGCGTATTCACCATATCCAAATGTAGTTTAAATAAGCTAAACTCAACTTGCAGGATCAAACGAGATTTTGAATATTTCTGGTTGTCCGCCATAAAAAAGTCCAAAGCATCCTCTTAAAAAAACATATTTATAGCTGTTCCCATCAGCTCATTAAAGGAATATTGAAAAGTGTCCGTCTTGATGTGAAATTTCTAATTTTAACCTTATTAAATTCTAATCTATGTACTAATTTAGAACCACGATGTATCTGACTCGCACAATCAATAATCTAAAGTGTTCTACAACACTTCCATCTTCATTGTTTAATAATTGTCAACTTTATTTTTTTTTTCAGTTCCTCAAGCTGGAGAGCTCAAGGGGCCAGAGCCCTGCCGATGAGGACAACACTGTTGACCTAAACGTGGACTTCCACCTGCAGTGCATTTGCCAGTGCAAGGTCAGTTGAAACTTCAAACTTGAGCATCAGATCAAATCGACGTCGAATCCTTATTGGAGCTATAAAAATTACGGCCAGCCCCCACACAAGCCAAGAATTATTTTCGGGCATTTGTATACTGCCGGTAGCAAATTCATTTGGCATGTATTTTCTATAAGAGCATCCATTGTGTGAAAGGGAGGGAAATGTTTCATGTAAATTCTTTTGCGCTAGCTACAGATCAATCTCTTGAAAATGAAATCGTGTCTGAAGAATACTTTGTGAGGAATCTTTTTTTACACGAGTACTAAAATTAACTTAAACTAGGATTGGTTTCTAAATATTGTAGCAGGTATGTCTTTAGATGTCAAAATTTAAACAAGTCTATGTATAGCATAGTAAGGAAGTACACAGGTCTATGTAGTTGATGGCAAAATTTAGGAGCTGGTATTTGTATTTCACTGGCAAATACTTTGATCATTACACTCAGCAAGTATAATGAATTTCCTTACGGTGATATGGTTTCAACATTATTCCGGCCTAACATTTTGATGATTAAAGTTGAAGAGAATAGAGTTTCAAGTAGCTTATAAGTCTCAATGCACAGACAAAGCAGCAAGCGTGCGTTGGATCGCAGATGTATAATCCAGCAACATGTTCCTGCGATTGCCCTGCTGAGCAGCAGATTTCTTGCCGGAGCAACCAGGTGAGCCTGCACGTATATTTTAAGAAATGGGAAATTTTTGTCCTGATGAGTTACAGTCCCCTAGTAGAGCCATCAGGTGAGCCTGCACGCAAAAATATGAAGTACGTTTCAAACGCTCGAATTAAATTACCCCTTCCAAAGTTATGGGTTGAATTCTAATCAAACAAGCTTGATAAATACTCGATTAGGAAGAAGACAAAATAATACCATTTTACTTCCCCATTCATCCAATATCGTGTCAAGTTTCAATTGTCTATCTTTTACCTTTTCATATACGGCTCTAAACTGCTCTTTTCTCAGTACTACGAGAGAGACCAGTGCCGTTGTATCTGCAAGACCGCGAACCGGATCTGCTCCTCCGGCATGACATTCAACGAGAACACCTGCAGGTCCGTTCATTTTAATCGGATATTACTTGTTGTCAGGTCGACCACTTGCATGAGCAGCAATGTTGATTTCATAGTAAAGAGCCGTTTTAATTGAATTTATTTAATGTCATATATCTTTAAAGTGTATTTTATTAAATTGGATGTGATTAATGGAGCTTCAAAACTTGTGGCGTATCCAAAATACAATTAGGCGATATGTGCTAAAGAAGTCGTTCTTTGCGAAGATTCGTTATATTGGACGGTTTTTTGCTGGCATTCCCTCTCAGAGCCTTAATTTATCATCGAGAGGTCGACAAGATTGATTCGTCTCGTTAGGCATTTTCTTTTTTTAATGTTTTAAGCTTCGTACGCAAAGAATTATCCTTGTTGCTTAACAATTAATTTAGAGACCTTGTCAGCGTATTCAATGTTTAACTCGCACATTTGGTAGAATTTCCTTCTTTATTACTAACTTCGATGTTTACTAACCGATTTTTCTCTATTTACATCCCTCATCAAATCTTCAACGTGACAAAAATGATGCATCACACAACATTTTTACACCAATGCGACCGACATTACTTCAGTGATCCCATAAATGATAAAGTATTGAATTTACACTATTACATTCTTTTTCACATCTAAACATATTATCTTCAGGGAAATCCAAACCAAATCCCCCAACTGCAACTCATTTTAAACATTGTCACGAAACATTTTAATCACGATCGAATTGAATCAAACTTAGCAAATTTGCTCGAATGAATTTACTGACACAGATGTGAAACAATCGAAATGTTGTACGTGGATTACGTACTACTTCCTCAGTAACTCGAAACATTATAAATTGACCATGTTAAAATTATGCTACGTGCAATACCTACCGTTTTACTTAAAGGGATTATTTACGCGATAACATAGTAAGAAATGAATTGATTGGCTTCTGCTATTTTTAGTATAAATAATTTTGTTTCGTCTTGAATAATAGCTGAAACATTTAAATCAATGCGCATCTACCCATTGTATATTAGATTTTCTTCGTAAATGTCGAAGTAGAGCCGTTCAATTGAAATGCTTACTTCACGGAATAAAATGTAGTCCAAATAAGTGCTTTAATTTGGAGTTATAGTGTACAGCATTATTAGTAATTAGTCTATTGCAATTTAAGCACAGTTAATACTGTAAAAATGCGATACATGGTACTGAGAGTTCATAAGAGCTGTTTCATTGTCTTCACACACGCAAAGTAAATCTTCTGCACACACACTCATTCTACACACGAGACTACGACCTGGAGCGTCTCGTCTTTCTGCTGCATGCGGTGAGCGGTGCTTCCAAGCGGATGTTTGCACGTGCTGTCCACTAATTTGTTATTATTCAACGATCTCCCGTGCTTGTTTCTGTGTGCAATTATTCAGACAAGTTCCCGAAAAACGAATTCATAACATGGCTTGGGATAATTTCGTAACTTTAGTTGAATGCTTTCTAATATTGTTCATGAACTACGCCTACGTGAGAGCATCTGTAATACGAGAAATACACTTGCGCTATCATCGATCTTACCAAATAAACTTTTTTACTTTGCTGTAAATAAATGAAAAATATTTATATGTAAATTCGTGATTTATCTCTGCAATCTTTAAATAACGAAGTATCGGGAAATCGCTCCTGAGAATTATTTGAACTACTTATTTCTTCACATTAAATTCAAGTGTTTTCATGTATAATCTCGGGAAGTGATACCTGTGGAGAATTTGATGATGCTTTGAAGTTGGTTTGGAGTTTATTAGTACTTTCTCTTTTGATTCAACCTATTTTAGGACTTCGATTCCAGTCAATTTTTCTTCAAAAACGTATAATTAATTCGAATTTATTTCGGCTTCTTGGTCAAAGTTTCAGAATCAGTTCCCAATGCGTTGATGACTGCTAAATCCCGTGCACTAATAGGAAATTATTAAGCATGCTTGTGTTGCTTTGTAATAGAAATGTTGTAGTTTCGAGCATTGATAATTATGTAGTCTTGAAACGATATCTGCTTCACTAACCTGCTAACTGATTAGACAAACTCCACTAGTTTACTGCGTACGTAAAAAAAATAACTAACTTGACTGCATGTCACTTTCACGCTTGAAACTTACCTCATGCCTTTTACATTCCGTGGAAATAGTTTTATGTAAGAATGATCAACAATTCTAATCGTAAGTAACTATCAGGTTCCTCTTTAGTACGCCATTAATAGCTAAGCCTCAAGAGCCATCCTCACCAAACCTTTTCTGGAAAATATACAAAAATATTACTTATATTTCAGTAAATTTATGAATGAGTTTGAATTATTTCAATTCTTACTAAAATTTAAAGTTAACGAGGCGGCGGATGTCGTTTTTTCATGGTAAAAAAATGGTTAGTGAATTTGGCTCCAAAGTTGACAATTTCAGTGTCAGCTATAGTGCACTCATCTCGATTACCCTCCAGTTGCAGGTATTGGTAAGCTTGCTGAGAGGAACGGTCAAGATGGAGTTGAAGAAACTGAAGCAGCAGAAGCCATGGTCGTTACTCAGCACACGACGAAATTCAGCTTGAAATGAAAGTCTCTTTCTGGTCTCGAGACTTTTTTTCATCGTATGAGAACAGGGCTGATCGGTGTCACTTATTTTGTAGTACTAAATTTCATCCCGACTAGCTCTCTTCACTGTGTCCGACGCGCCGTGCATGCGGTATTTTATACTGAGATCGAATTGTAAGTCTTCTTGTTGTTATGGGAAGTTTCAGTAAATCAGAATAGTTTTCAGTCGCGAGAATAATGTAATATTTTAAATATATTTAAATGTTTCATTAGTGAGGCGCTGGTAGAATTTAACAACCATTTTGATGTTCAGTGTTTCATGTATTGTTCCGAGTACCGCATGAAACCTTTGCTGCTACATCTTTACATGCGAGATAACCTTAGTCATCAGCTCTTGGGGCCATGGAAAGCACTGGAAAATCGCGCTGTGCATGTTTTTGCCCTGCTTGAACTTGTTGGCAATTTGTATTCCCATGTATGCGTACCATGTAAGTTAAAATTCCAATTATCTTGCATACGATCCAATTTCAAGATAGAACCTCCTTCAAAAATTAAATTTAATTCGCAATTCATGCAAACGCGGATATTTTACCGTAATCCCGAGTTTCCTCGATTTTGCGGCATCTTAATTGAGTTTCAGACACATTTTAGACACCAATTTGAGCTGGGGACGAAGCACATTCCCCCTTGTCTCTACTCATACATTATCTTCCTATTCTCAGAACGAGTCCGATATTAATGTACCTTACGTAGTGTTATTGTGTACAGTTAATATACGTATTGCATTAGATATAAGATTTTATTTGATAGGAAAGATTGAAGTGCGAAACGATCGGGTTGGAATCGCTAAAAAGAGCAAAAATTATATATACATTTTGTTTTTAAGCTAAATAAAGAATACGCACCAGAAGTGGTGGGCGTATTGCCTAGGAGTTTATATATATTTAAATTGTTGAATATTTTGAGTAAATTCCACTGCACAAATGAGGCTATTGAAAGTAGCAACGCCGATTCAGTTCCTTGCACGAGGGGAACGTAATCATTATTGGTAGCAATTACGTAATCCATTTTTTTTATTTTTGCACCGAAGACGACTTCCCTTCGAGCAATAGAATTTTCTTCTAACATAAGTTTACATGCAATAAAGAAGTAATTTTGAACATGAAATTATGTCATGATAAGTTGGTATATGAATGATCGTTGTAAAGAACCCCAAATTTAACAAGCAGACAAATGTGTCGGTATTTATTAAATAGATTTGCAAACGGAAGAGAAAATATAATGGACATTTGCTTAACGCAAACGTTGAAATGATGTAGTTTAAAAAAAATTATGCCAGGATACGTCACATTTCTCGTTAGACAAAAGTTGTGTTCCCGACTTCAGGTATTCTTCTTCTATATTTGCTCTGCTAAATGAGAACTGACGGGTGTTTCAGAAAGTAATAACATTTTTTCAATTGCTAATAATCGTCATTATTTTCTGCACAACTGTACATGGATTTTATTCAGGTTATGAGTTCATCGAGGCAAGAGTTACCTCTGAGAATGGCTTAGTGATTGGATGCAACCAACCTGGGCTGTTCGTGGCTCGTTTCGAAAATCGAGTTTTTTGTCATCGCGTAAGTTGAGATCCTCGGGTTATGCACAATCATCCAAAGTGTGCATCACGTGAGGTGATCGTTTTACGTGAGAATAATTTTGAGTGTATTATAATTAACATCATTAATATATGTCGTTTATGGAGCGATACCTCAGCCAGCGCCATCGGAACTGTAATCCCAGCACAGGTCGCACTTTAAACTATCTTTCAGCAATAAAGTAGAATTTAGTTTCTTTTTCTATAATGGATGATCATTATACTCATGGTGAGTAGCAACAGCGTCAGCAACGAATCATCCAAACGCCATTTACAACAATACGAATATTGATGTAAGCAAACACTGAACTTAATACTTGATCAAAAATTCCGCGTTGCACAATTGATGTATTGATCATGCAATAGTCTGAATAGTCTAGTTGAAGCATTCAAGAAATTGTGGCGAGC
This sequence comes from Hyalella sp. 3TK10, assembly GCA_039513755.1. Lineage (NCBI taxonomy): Eukaryota > Metazoa > Arthropoda > Malacostraca > Amphipoda > Hyalellidae > Hyalella > Hyalella sp. 3TK10. Next base: position 8,852 of record JALHKN010254814.1, read on the forward strand.
TCCATGTATGTGTTTTAGTGGACTATGTATACTCTCAATAAAGGACCGCAGTGAACAGACTTCATGCTTGTCCTCGCTCGCCTTTAACCCTCGACAGCCCATGCGGACAGACTCGCCCTCCTATCATAATGCTATTCCTACCAGAACTGTGAAATTAATAGGGGTGGGGCAGTAAACTGTTAACCCTCGTGTTTCTCGTTTCCAGATACCGAGTGAATGTATAATAGTTACAAGAATGCATTCGTTTACGAGACAACTAATGGTGAAAAGTCCATGGTTGTCCGTCAAGTAATTTTGTACAAGTTTGTATATTGTTAGAAGAAAGTTCTAACATTCTAATAAATAAATAATAAGTCATTATTATAGCGGTATCAGCTATCGAAAGATTTGAATAAGTTAATAAAAGTCAATAGAAACGTGACATCAGTCTTTTTATCCCTAGCTGCTCGCGATGAGACCGGCGAGATATAACTGGGGGTATAATCATAGCATGTCTGCAATTGAAAGATTGAGATTTGTTCACTCCAGTCAAGTACGGAAGTCCAGTTAAATCAATGTCTACCAACTGATAGAACTTTGCACTAACTTACTTTCCTAACAGTACCTCGAGATCCGTGGACATATCGGTTGTGTTTCCGGTAATTATATATGATAGAGTCTAGGAATAAGTGCGATAATATCCCATTAAATGTATTGAGATGCAATTTACGATTTAACCATTATTACGAGTTATATACGAATAAGAAAGGTTCAAGTCATTGAGTCAACACACAAAGAACGTTTATGTATCTACAACGACTCTAAATACACAATGACTCAGAATTAATATTTATAAAATAATAATCTGTAGTCAGTACGACTCTACCTGCAGAAAATCAATCCATAAATCATAATAAAAACATAGATGAAATGTAGCATCAAAGACTAATAAAAAGATTATCACATTCTACCAATATTTGCGTCTCAAGCGACGGGGAAAGATGAAACAATGCATGCAAGAAAGTGCTATACAATTTACACCATCATCGAAGAAGGTTAAATGATACGAGTCAAAAGTCCACGAAGATTACAAGATATTCCTAAGTCAGACTACAGTCGTTATCTTAGATGCTCAACCTCATAATCGAATTGCAAAGTACCTATTGGAGGGAAAATTACATGACAACAACCAAATTCTTTGAAATACTAGAGAGAAATATTCTACGTAAATACCACTCGACAGAATTCATTTTAGGTCACACAACCTTGATGTGAACATTTCAGTCAACAATATTTGGGATCCGAGGAAAGCTCTACGTCGCAGCTAAGCAAATAGTTTCATCGATTCGAAAACTTTAATAATCAAACTAACTTCATTCAAGTGACGAATACTGAAGAGCATATGAAGTAAAATTGCATCACCGTAAAACTAAACACAAACCTTAACACTAACGTCACCATAAATCTATGTAAATTGTATCCACAATAAGTATCCTACGTTTAGCNCCTTAACACTAACGTCACCATAAATTTATGTAAATTGTATCCACAATAAGTATCCTACGTTTAGCGTTACATCAGGATAACTCAGAACAAATGAAGCTAGCAGTTTAGTTGTAAATTCGACAAATTTGTTAGAATTTATCACGGAGCGAGCAGGTATGAAGGATCAAGATTAAAGCCTCCAAGAATCGTTCGGTATGGAATAATGCAGCATCGCGCATTCAGGGAAGAAGTTGATCAGCTCGTCGTCTCTTTTCCTGAAAATTCAGTTGATTGATCGGATGAGAATGGATGCTTCAGAGGTCTTCGTGTACAAATGTGAAGTGAAGCGAGATGAACATTTAAATCTATTCTAATTTTCACACCGAAGCAGGCTACAGAAAGTAATATGAATACAAATATTTACAAATTCAAGGACAATCGAAACACAAATAAATAACATGATAAACGAATATTCTACGGCTACAATTTCTAGACTAGATCAAATTTCGAATGCTGAAACTAATAAAACGTGAAGTTACTCATAAACCTTAATGTTATACAGACAACATCAACCTAGATGTGTACGTGTGCAGGGCCTGAACAGTTATCAGGATCAAATTCGCTGTAATGAGTCAACGGGGCAGAGGAGGATACAAATATGACTAGTCACAAAACGGGTTCAAGAACACCGAAGCTTTACGCAAATTGCTATGCAGCAAAAGCATGTCAAACTAACGATTGCTTATTCTCCAAGGATTGCGTCTCAGTTTTCAGCTGTAACAGAAAAACTCGAGAAAGCCTTTACAATTCAATTATTTCTCAAGTTTCATGAATTCAAAAGCAAAATGTGCACCGTGCCACGGCGAAGACGTTTAAACGAGCATAAAACCGACAGAATCATTATTTTACTTTTAGTTACATAACGTACCCAACTTTTGCCAAATGATCCATTGCAAAAAATTAATGTGGCGACGAGAGATTACCACGAGGGTTTTTCATCTGGTAGTGCCGATGAACATGAATCGTCTGCAGCAGCAAAGTTGATATTCTCTATCTCAGGCTCTTCCTTGAACTGAATTTTTTCATTCACTCTATTCAACTCCAAACTATCATCCGCAAAGTCTACATCGCTACTTTCAAACGAGAAGGCAAGAGAAGACTTGATGAGAGACAAGTTTGAAACATCCTCTTCGCTCCCCTCTGTGATTGCTTCTGGATGTTCTTCATTCGTACCATCAATTAGAGTCAGTCCTGACACTTCAGTCAGAGGAACCAAGGTTTCTAGTTCTCCGTTTGCTTCATTATCCTGATCTCCGTCAAAGTCAGCTACATGGTCAATACGATTTGAACTTATTGGACCACATCTAAGGAAGTTTCCCTTGACATCTGCTGAATTCACATCAAAAGTAGAGTTGGCGTTTGTAAAAATATTACTTGTCTCCCCTGCTACATCCGACGATTCAATGCAAGATTCAAGTCTACCGTTAGCTCCAATGTTGCAATTTCTGTCGAGGTCAGTCGGGTGCTCGACTTCTTCAGCACCAAGTTTATGACAGCTGAAAAGTTTTTTAGGAACATCTTCAGCATTTAGACACGACGCACGGTTATCGTTCTCAGACATGTCATTTGGCTTGCCTTCACTTTCAGTTACATTATCAACGTCGCCTTCAACATTCATTTTTTCCCTTGCATCCGATATCTTATCCACACCGGATTCTTTTACCACTCCAAAATTTTCATCAGATTTAACAACAGCATCATTTACCTTGTATTCCTGGTTGCTTTGCAAAGCTGCCTCACTCACGTCATTCTTTCTACCGAATCCTTTACGAGCTGACGACGCACTGCTGGAATCGAATATGGAAGGCTCCAAAGGTCTCCGCCCTCTTCTGTTAGGAAGAATTTCTTCAGTTTTGCTTTGCGCCCAAGCTTGATAACACGGATACCAATGCGTGGGTAAGGGGCAACATGTCCTAAGCTTGCAGGTAGGACACTTGTACAATTTGTTGGACTTTCCTTTCATTTTGTGCTTCTCTATGGATTTGGAGTACTTTGAGCGGAAATTACAGCGATCGCATGCATATTGTTTAATCTTGATGTACTCTTTAACGTGCTGAGTCATAATTTCAGGATCAGGAGTTAAAAAAAAGCAGTCATTGCAGCGATATTCATTGTCATCAGTTCTGTTAATAAGAGGATTATCTGGATTGTCGACAGATAAGTAAGTCATGAGTGACGTTTTCCTTTCGAATGTTGGATCATCGATAACATCGACCATATCCATGAGCGAAGGCTTGATTACTTTCACCTGAATGTTTGAGAACGGATGAGAGTCACCCATTTCGAAGGTAGAGTTTATCGTTGTATCAGGCTCGTTGACATTATCGGCTTCTGGCATGACATGGTCACACGCAACACGAGCCTCAGTAGTTGGTACATCAAACGTGCCGCTGTCGTCATCGCTCAGAACTTCTTGTTTTATGACGACTCCACAAAATTCAGAAGGATCGACACAGCTGTCGTCATTTGTGGAGTTATCTGGCATTTCAGCTGCGGCACCAACGGTGCTTGAAGCGAAAGTATAGAAAGAATTAAGGGTGGCATTAGAAGGGACTGAGGCAGACGCTGGATGTTCTTGTTCGATGTGACACAGAAGCGTTTCTCTGTCGTCGCTCCTAAAAGAGCAATCAGGACAGTGAGATTCAATAGCAATGCCGTACGTAGAGGGAATATCTTCGAGATCATCATCTATAACGTGATTCCTAACTACGTGGTTACGAAGAAGCCGCTTGCCCACGGTAGAATAGGAGCAATGTGGGCATTTGAACGGAAGATTGCGACGGTGCTTTTCCATATGAGAGGCCAGGGAAGCGGACTGCGATGCTCGATAGAGACACTCTGTGCAAGCATATGGTTTCTCCCCCGTATGACGTCGTGTGTGGCCCTTCACAGATTGCCTAGAATTTCTTGTGTACGGGCACATCCGACACTTGTAACGGTTTTTGCCCACCTTTATAACTAGATCATCGGATAATGAAGGGATGCGCACCTGATTTGGCATTACAAATGAAGTGACAGGAGAGATCAACGTTTCCGATGTTGACTCGGTCATTGCATTGAGTTCCTCGCTTTGATTTTCGAATGTCTTGCCCTGATCTTCCTCTCTTGTGGGAATCTTTTGCAGATCGACCTCTTTCAAAGCAGTCTTTTTCTGCTCTATCTGACCAGCCATGATGCTTTTCTTCTTATGTCTTGTCTTCACATGAAAGTGGAAGGCTTTAAGATCATAGGTGCAATAATAACACTTGATGCAAAACCACGATTTGGTCAGAGGAGGATGTGAAAGCATGTGTCCAATGTACTGGCTCTTGTCGGACGCTAAGGAGGGGCATTTAGGACACAAATATGGCAAGTTGCCCTCAGGATGTGAATACAACATATGTTCTTCCAGTTCGCTGGACTCCTTAGAAGCAAAAGGACACTTGGGACAATTGGCCAAGGTCTGCAGCGGGTGACATTCTTTCTCATAGTGTGACCTAAGACCATACGGGCTACGGGACGTGTAGGTGCAGAAGAAGCACTGGAAGGGCTTCTCCCCCGTGTGGATACGATGATGGATCACAAGATTAGAACGATCGCGAGTGGCGAAGTTGCAGTAACAACAGCAGTAGAAGCCATCATCTCGTTTGTGAGTCTGATAGTGAAGAGACAGCTCAGATTCACTACTACAGTGTACAGAACACAATATACACTG
>JALHKN010256107.1:0-10838 GCA_039513755.1 Hyalella sp. 3TK10
TTATAGAAGCTAAGATGTCGATTCACTTATCATTATGAATTTATTTCAAGCATCTTCGAATAAGAAGATGCTAAATCAAGAATATTTATTAACTAATAATTCTTGTACTCCAAGTTCTAGCGCCAGACAAACTGCCATGTACTTGAAATCAAACCCTTAGTTACAAATCCCTCCTGGATGTTGTTAGATCAGTTCAATAAGATTCAGTAACTTCATGTTAAAGACTATCCACTTCCTCGTAAGTTAAACTGAACACATGTTGGCCCCTTAAAATTAATACATGGTTTGTGTATGCTCGCGCGTGCAGAAATCACGATCCTCTTGTCGCTCACGCTCTTCCTCAATATGGTGTCGGCTACCACGCCTGCGACGTCTGAATCTGTGCCTCTCATCGGTAAATTAGAAGCCATTTTACCCGTGTTCTATGCGCTCTGTACTAGTTATTTTGGCTATCACACCCGTTTCATGTTTGGTTTGTACTAGAATAATTTCTGTGAGAATGATCTGGCCACTTTCAGGTATTTTGCCTGCGTAATTGTGGTTCAAAATTGAATTTGTACTTCTTTTGAGTGAGCTGGTTGAATTTTAATCAAGAATTAGTAATTCTCTGGCTTTAAGATCAGCTCCGACACTGGCTTTCATGGGAGGAGAGTTCTCAGAATAGGAGGCTGGATTACAATATAAAGTGACGCGTTGGGAAGAAGAGCTTAACATTTCTGTGTTAGTTCTTCTCACGTCAATGAGTTACTTATAGCAGATTGTTAGTTGTCATACCACCAAATCGTAAACAAGTCAACTGGCACTGTTTCTGTAGTACAAAACACTTCTCCTCCAAACACCACACTTCATTCATGGACGAATCAAAAATTCCTTCGTTGCTTAGCTCTTTTACCATACTATACTTTTCTTCTGTCTCATTCATTTACTCGTAGTTCACTTCAAAGTTCTTTTGATTTAGATTTTAGCGTTTCAGTTTGTGAATTTACCTGCACAAAAACACAGCGCAATCTTTCAGGTGCGACGAATGCGAATTCATCAGCCGGAAGACGTTGAAGATGGTCCTAAAAATGAACATATACATTCATGAAGTAAAGAAAACACAATGAAGAGTAAAATTTTGTTATGTACTTAAAAAAACAAAGATCTTCCACAACAGCCAGGACAATGTTGTTATTTCGTATGACATCACTCAGAAATGTACCTTGGACCACATCTTAAACGATCACAAATCATTGTTTTGATTGTGGACGATCTTTGTCCCCTGGAAAACTTTCATGTGCTTTTAACTCGTACTCGGTGCCACACCACCCATTCCTTTAGTGACGAGAAACTCCTTACGAATGCAACACTTGCGGCAAACTTAATCCCTGTTCATTTGACATCGCCTATCGCGTAATTAAATAAACTTGCTGTTTAATTTCCTCGCTGAGAGAGATAGCGACATTTTAGGGGTCATTCGTTCAGAGCCAAATGAAAGAATGCTGAGATAATTTCGGCGAAAGTTAAAGCTAGCGAGCATATCATTGCAAGAGCGGGGGTCTCATAGCTGCTCTCCAGGTGACTTGAACATTATCGTCCGATCTGCCTGATTGTCAAGTTTAGTTGCACAGCAGCTAGCTAGTACCAATTTTAATTTTGCTTTCCTCTTCTCCTTCAACTACATCTTCTTGTCCACTGATCCAAGATGTTTGATGTTATTATACGTGAGAACATGATTTGTTGTTGTTAAAGTACTTCCTCTTGAGTTTATTTCAAGTATTCTCATAATTTGTTGATTCTTTATTTGCACTGAATGTGCTTTCAAGGGCTAACCTTGTGACATTCTATAGGTCTGCATGCGTTTGCCTCTACGTAACTGCACTTCTTACTTACAAATAATTACGTGTACGGCAGCTACTTTCATTGTAATAGGTCACGTGCTATATTCATTGTCTTTAGTCCTTCGCGTACACATGTCTAATAGCTATTGAAATTGGAATAATAATGAAATAATATGAAAATAGTTGCTCTGCAGTAGAAACAATGCTCCTAGTCGGTACATTTATGATGATATCTCCATATAAAATCTTGACGAAATCCTTATCTTGAATCATAAATTGATCTCAAACCAGGATTACACGTACTTTTAGTTTCACTTTTAAATAATTTATGTGTATGACTTGAGAGTCATGAATATGAGTATTGAGCTATAATTTATAATAGATGATGAAATGCAATATCTCAGGTTTACTATGCTCCTTATTTTGTTTCTTCTGTCTAATATGAGTGCAACAATAATATTTTTCTTCTGTTTCTTTTCGGGTCAAAGGCTAATCAAGGATACTAATTCATTGACTTGATCTTTGTAAAACAAACCAGTCGAATTTTACGTAAACCTATCCGAACGAAGCGCATCATGTCAATGTTCGGATGAATCTTTCCCGGCTTTTCAAAATCCAAAATCTTCGAGGAAATTTGTTTCTAAAAAGAGCGATGGTGAAATGGCTGACATTATTTTGCTCCGTTGCATGCCGTTCCTAGACGCTAAATCCTTTTGCTTGTCGGTTAAGTCCAATTCTAAATAAAAGATTATACTTTGAGAAACGTTTCAATAAATCATTTTGTTGATCGATTTATATGCCACCCTCTCTTAACTTTCGCCTTCCAAACACCACAAGGAACTTAACCCTCTTGTCCCATCTTTAAACTCTTACTTCTAGAAGCCCGTTCGTAGCTCTAACCCTTCCGATCAAATCGATTAAATCTTGAAGTTCTATAGCGACTCATCCAATAGTCATCGGCAAACGCTAACAATGAAAAATCAGGAATGAACTTTCTTCTTTGCAGTTCGTCCCTTCCTTCTGTTCGTTCCAAACATTCTCTCGAATATCGTTCTTTCATTTAGCTTTCTTAAGAGTTTCATGTTACTTTCGACGATCGAATTTGCGGTTTCACGGAGGCGTTTACGAATAGATTATAACATTTGCAACTTTTCGTCTCGGCCTGCCACAATCTCGAGCATTGATTTTGATCTTGATCATTATAATATGAGGATACCTAATCACTTCTCATTTTGAATGAATGTTAATTATTTTCTGCTCAGCTAAAATATAACTGAACGACTGGTTTTGAGTAGTGCCGAACGTAAATCTTCCATAAATAAAAACATCAGATTAATTACCAACTGCTCTAACTAGATATTATTTTTCTAACTCACTCCGTCAATGTACATTTAAATTTGACCCAAGAACGTGATGCTTTATTTTTATTTCCATTTGAAATTGGAACACCTGCCCTGCCATTGGGCCTGCCTTGGAGGTGTGTGCTCCAGGTTATTTTTCATTCGTAGACGCTGTAACAATTTTGAGTTTAGAATTTATTTCTTTTATTTGTGCTTGCATTTTGCTTTTTATTTTCTTCAGAGGAATGATCGATAGAAGTGATTTGATGCAAAATACTTCACTACGATATTAATCTGGTGTCTCCCTTCTTTTTATTTTGTTTTTTGAGTTGACGTTGTATTTTCGTAGGCGTGACCGTCCTCCTATCCCTCACTGTGTTCCTTGACATGGTTACGGGAACCATGCCAACGACAAGCGAGTCCATTCCCTTAATAGGTACGAAAACTGTGCTCGTATGTGCCATTTCACCATCTATCTATAGTAGATATTACGTACGCTGCCTTGCCTGGCATCTTTTTACTTCTGATGATTCACTTCGTTTGTTCGGAGATGCCATCTTTCTATACTTGTACACTCAAAATACGTTTGTATTTTCTCCGACTTTCATTGACACTTGTTTTGCACTGCTTCAGTATTGTACTCTCACAATCAGCCGTTATCTTGGTTTCAACAATGCAGACACTGGTTTGTTTTTAAAAATTTTTAGTGACTTTTCTTTATTTTTGATGTTAATCTTCCAGGCGTTACCATCTTACTCTCATTGACCGTATTCTCAAACATGGTTAATGATACCATGCCCACAACCAGTGATGCAGTGCCACTTCTAGGTAATCATTCCATTATTATAGGGGTTTCATGTATAATTTAAACCTGGAAAATATATTTATTAATTACTTACTCTTTGAAAACATTGCTGATTCACTGTGCTGATGTTCTAGCGCTCGCTCGCAGTAATTGTTTTTCATGTTTTCCATGTACACTTGGATCGGCATCCTGTATTCTGTTCTAGTGAATCACGTTATTTCCGCCACTGGTTGAATGTGTGTGTGTTCCGCTGCATGGAATATTGTCTTTCCAGCCTGACATTTTCTTTATTCCTTACATGGCGTTGCTTTACTGATCGAAACTTTCCGTGATCGGCTTCGCTTTCTGGACTTAGGAGAAGTAGTTTCCAGCGAAGTCATTTTTCATACTTGGATACCGAGGGATTGTCTTTGGAACTTGATTTATCGGACTAAAAAAAATGCAAAAAGAGATTCTAAAGAATACTCGAGCTGTGATAGGATCTATGAAGTTTAATTAGCCGAAAAATCTGCGGAGCAGTAATGTTCTCGTAAAAAAATTATTTAACCATGCCGACCCAACCTCGCGATCTTAAACTGATTTTCTAACTTAACTATAAATAATAAAACTGGTGCAATGCAAGTGACGCAATTCTGATGAGAGTGATAGCCAAATGTGAAACTAACTAATCGTTTCGAGGATTTTTTTCCAGTATTTACCGAAAAAATTAGGCTTATAAAACAAAAAAGTAAGATTGAGAATTTGTAGTCGTTTTGGATCGTGGTGAAATAAGTCAGTGATTTTTCATGTTTTTCATTATATTTTTGTACGTATGGAAATATTTTCTGGAGTAATTAATTTGTTCTAATTGAGAGAGTTTTGTTTAAATATTTTCAAAGCTCCTCATGATAATCAAACAATACTTGAGAAAGTAAATAAGTTTCTTGATCTTCGGTTACATGAAATGAATGTCCCGCAAGTTATCAATTCATTTATCGTTTGATTATCTGTGGATATTCGTACCAAACCCCCCGAAATTTACTTTACAAATTAAATGATTCGCTTGTGAAAATATTCTTAGGTGACAAAAACGGCGGCAAATGTGCACGAATCTTTGCAACGAAAGTTGTAATTCAAACTCGATAGCTAATTATTCCAATTTCCCGATCCTAACTCAATGTCCTGAGAAATGAACACGAGGCAAATAATTACGTGAATTTCTTAACCCATTCAGTGTAAAATACGAACAATGATTTCCAGCCTGAATAATATTATTATTTATACGTAGTTTTTCTCAGTCGAAGCCAGTTTGTTTTCGAAATTCATCAACACGTCCAAAATTTTTAAAATTCTGACACGATTCGAATCATCACTCAGTCTCACGTTGATAAATCTTCATGAACATACAAAAAATATTTGATTTTCACACGTATTTTGAGCTGCCCTGCAACCCGCCTTCGCGTTACACAGCAATTATTTCATATACCCTACGACATTGTTTGACCTAAACTCATCGTACCTGCAGTAGTTAATTCGTTAATATATCGTTAATATATATACCAAAACTCCAGACTTATTTTAAACTTTGTGCCATATTTTTAGATCCTTGAACTTGAGGGAACCCTATTATTTTTCATATCATGTATTTTCAAATTTACAATTTTTTGAAACGTGGAATATACTTTTTGTTTCACAAGTGAATTCATTCACTGTAAATTAATAGTACTTATTATTTATGTACATTTTGATTTGAGTGTTAAAAACATGCATTAGTATCGTTGAAAATGAACACCTTAAACGTTTCGATCTTAATATCATCCTCCAATTTAATTAGTTTGTTTGATTTGAACTTAAATTTGCAATGATAAATTTAGCTAAGAAATGTATTCATAGAAATAACATAAGAAAACTTGATTTGCTGTGAAAAAAAAGATAGATTTGACTCCCTCATTTTTTCTGAAAGTACAAAATTTGCCGAAACAAATCTGAATTCAGGCTGAGTGGAAACGTTGTCTGAGTTTGAAGTCTTCAGCGTTTCTTAGTTGATGACTCGCACCAGCGAAAAAATGCTACGCTCAATTTTCCAGTAATCGAGGTAGGATGTAGTTTTTGCAATTAAGCGTGCCGCTTCAATAAGATTCTTTTCCATGAAGTTAATTTTTATTAATGAAAGTCAGGGATGAACAATGAAGACTTCGGTCGTGATAAAAGTAACACAAAGTTTGTGGTTGAGCTCAAAGCCTAACTTGATGACACATCAATTACTTTTTTCGCCCAAAAATGAACGTCACGTTTATTTCTAATTCAGATTTTTTGTATAGGTCCTGTTTACTCGAAGTTTGAATTCGGTATATGATGAAGACAAATATTTTCGAGTATATTAATATTTTCCAATTGAAGAAAGATATAACTTGCTGTATTACGAGGTATCATTTTCCTCACAACCGCATTTCATCCTTACTAACTACTAAGATTTTGTTTTTCATGCGACATCATAGCATCAATTTAATTAATTACGAAATATTTAAATGCGTTTGGTTAAACATGACTCTTTGGCAGAAGCCCATATTGAGAGTACATGCGTAATTCACAAAACTATGTTTACTAATAAAACACGACAATCATTGACAGTGAATAAAAGACCGATCATATCTTATCCGCGTCGCTCTTTACAACTGAACACCCCGAAATACACCAATCATCATTTACCACATACAATACAAAAATCATATCGAAAAGTTTGTCAGTCCTCACATCGTCATGTAGAGAACATGCAAACTACACCCAGATCATCACCAATTTAAAAACAAAATCTTCTAAACAAACAGAAATCAGCTGAAAAACAAAGCGATAACAATAACATTGCGTGGAGCAGACAACTCCATGCAGTTATTGACCAGACGAATTTCGGTCTCTGACGTATGTTCTTATCCGTGCAGGCGTTACAATCCTGCTCTCGTTGACAGTGTTTCACAACCTCGTCACCGAGACGCTACCCCAAGTGTCAGACGCCATGCCTGTTCTAGGTACATCATCCTCGAAATCCATTCGATCGGTGGCTCAACTACATCACTTAACCCTATTTAAGCGGCAGGTAGTCATTCTAAGGACTATTTAACGCATTGAAATGCTCATAGATTGCCTTAAATATCGTTATTAATACTACTTCTTAATAATGACTTGAAATAACGTGGAAGCAGCATTCTATCATAGGGCACCGCCTGCAAATAAGGTGTCGTCAACTTACGAAGATGGATAAAAAACCACTTGCCGCTAATAGGGTTAAGGCCCGTCCACACCAAGCTAATTTCTGGCTAACATTGCCAAACAATGCTGGACACGGACATGGTTTTCCAGATCAGTTGATCACAATTTTGACGAACAGTGCTCTAGAAACATGTTGGTGTCCGTCAACTTGATTTCTGGTGTGGACGCGGCTCTAGATGACTTTGATAACGATCGACTAATTCACCTCACCATGATTCTCTGGCAGCCCTCAAACTTATTGAACGTCGAACAAATAAATTAATTTCTATTGCGTAGAAGGAAATCCGAAAGCTAAATTATAATTAAATTTGGGTTGTCATGATTATGGGACCTTGTTATCGGTATGAGCACTTCTTCAATAAATGTTATCTCATTTGTAAAATTTTCATCAGTAAGCCAACTTGTTTTATAATTACGAAAGCTCAATTTGCTCTCCTTTCAGGGGCCATTTGTGTGCAAATGCACAACGGAATTTTACGAACTAATCTTAGTCACCTTCTACGTGAGAGATTCGTCTTCTCAATGAAACTGTTTATATTTCTTATAATTTTGGCGTTTCAAACTGCTGGGCTCCTCGCAGTTTTTTAACTTTCATTTCTCGTGTATTTAAAACGAATTAATTTTTAATCAATACAATAACAACTTATTTGAAGATTTTTGTCTACGTCATGTTATCACAAAATCAAATAAAAAATGCTTAATAAATTTGAAATGATTTTCGACGAATAAGTTATAGGGCAGCCAAATGACTAACTATTATTACAGGTGGTGTCTAGTAAGGTGTGGACTCAGTGTCGTCATGGCAGCTCATGCGCAACTTCTGTTTTGTCTGGGCGAAAATTGGACAAGTTCACTTATGCACTAAAAATCACCACACTCACCTACTCGTTTTGCTCCAAAACATGCCGTTCAATCCTAGACGAATTTGTGACGTTTTTCCTAACTATTTTCAAAGACCTTAAAATGGAATGGAAAATAATTTTCTGCGTCACCTTTTGTTAATAGTTTGTATGGATCGTTAAACGTGTGGTTGCTGGATTTAAAACTTTGAATTATGTCCAGTTTTGGCCTGGGAGACACAGCTGCGATGCCAAGCATCGCTTTAATAAGTTGTGCTATGATCGTGTTTTGCTGCTGTGTTTGATGCTATACTAACACTTCGCGAACGTCCAGTTCCTACATTTTATTATGTGGCTCAAATTTTAGAATTTTCGTTCCGCGTATGCATAAATGTTTGCAAAACAAAACGTGCGCCTGCAATTTGCGTGTTAGTTACATACCCGTAGTATCCATGCGGTATCCTTTCAATATAAAACGACAAATTTAAAACAAAAGAACGTAACTCCAGGTGGTGACTCAACCCGAGAACGATTAAAAATCTCCTAATGTCTCCAAGAGACGCACTCTAACTTAGGCCTAGGATACGTAGTGTTGATGTTTGTTCTGCAAATTGCCCGATAATCTAGTACTGTTACAGGAGCTTATCGTACTGTTTCTCTGCCTTGCGTAAACTCTGCTTCCTTTAGGTGTTCGACAAAATTTGTTACCATAACAACGAACCTTTAAATACCGACGGCAACTAAAAAATCTCAAGCCTTTGACTCTGCCGCACGGGGAGCTAAAAATTCGACGCACCTAAAATGTGGTACAGAAAAGCGAACATTTAAAAATCACATCGAGGAACACATCTTAATGCGTCTCTACGGAGGCATCTTTCCCTCACACGTTCGTTACCATTTTGTTTACTCTTTAATTTCTACGTTCAATTTAATCTTTTTGTCAATTCCCTGCGCTTCTCTTGAGTTATTTTTTAAAGCTTCAAATAAGTAAATAAGAATAATTATTGATAATTGATATTAATGATGCCTAATAAATTACATTTCTTTCGTGTTGCTAAATAATCTGTTGATTTTCAATAGATTAAGGAAATTAGAATAAGTTGAGATATACATTTTCCCTAATTTTTATGTTCTATTTGAAATATATATATCTTGGTATCGAGAAGTTTTAAATAAGCCCATGATATTTCTTGAACCTTTAAATCAAGAGACTGCATCTGCTCATGAAACTTCACCGTGTATTTCTTGGTACATTAATCACTTATATAGGAAGAGCAAAACAACCTTCATCAAAACTAACTTTTTTTGTCCCCTAATTAATTTATTGAAGAGGGATTTCTAATTATGAACTTTTTAAAAGTCATTCATTAATATCAGATTTCGTTGAAAAGCTTATAAACATCTCCCAATAATTTGAAAAGATTATTTAGGTTCAGTAAAATAACATTAATTTCAAGTGTCATCCAAACGTTCGCTACAAAATATACCGGCTTTGCTGGTGAAGAGCGCAACTGAATTGAAATTGTACAAACAATCTTAGATCGGCTGCTGGCCGAGAGACAAAATGAATGTTTTGTTTTATGATGGTTGACTTAATAGCAAATCAGAGACGAGATCATTGACAATCAAAACTTTTAAAAATTGTGACATTATTGCTGAGAATGTATTGGACCCATTAGTGAGAGAATCTAATAAATGTAATTGATACAAAGTATAACAAATTTCCCGAGATGATCAATACTGATTCAATGCTAGAATAAAATGATTAATGCTCGGAGCTGATCAATGACTCAGTGCAACAGAAAGAATATTTTATTCTCGTGTGATTTTAAGTCAATTGAAGGCCTGATAGACGATGAATCAAGGCCTGATCATTAGCAGCACTGCTTCGGTCTCTCGGTTGGCTGGTGCTCTGGTCTCTAACCTTGCGGCTCTCACGCTGCCGGTTCAAGCCCTGCCACTGACTGCCCTGCGTATCGGGCGGTGTTGTCTAATAGCTTTGTAGTTGATGGGAATATAAACGGTAATTGCCGATTACATTGGCTGGGTTTTCTGCGAACAGGTGTTGCAGTACTGCTTTCGTTATGCGTGTTCTCTGAACTGGTGAACAACACGCTGCCGCAGACATCAGATGCTGTGCCCCTGTTAGGTTAGCTAGACAAGATATGTCACTGCTACTTCCATCTCCTCATCGTAACAAATGCTACGACAAAATCAACCAAATCTCTATCTTTCTCTCTCTATTGGTCGCTCGTTTGTTTCTATTTTATAACCTTTGTCTATCTAACTATATTTCTCTTTGGTTTGAAAACGCCTGCGTTTTCCCAGTATTCGATGTTCACCTTACATCTAAATCTTGGTCTCTTTTGTGTCGTTATCGGGATGCCCGCTACTCCTGCAATGATATTAATAATGATATTAATTATATTTCATCCTGATCATCTAAACAAATTAAGTCGGCTTATTACTTGTACTCAAATTGTGCAGAAGTTAACTTATGTCATATGAAGCGCATTTAAGCGTATTTATTTTCACTTTATTCCCCAGCGGTAAAAGTCGATGCTCATGAAACTTTTATCGTCCGCTTATCGATGAAAAATTCAAGCGATGAATGTAAACTCGGCATTATAAATTAACTAACTCATTTCACGGAGCATCGTCCGAAGGCATGAGTATGTTTCTCATTGTAACCGTACGCAAGGCTTAATTTGTTCCCGATGTTTCTTCTGAGTGAGTCACGCATCAGCCATCTATTGCGAGCTTCCAAACATTGCTTGTGCTAGGCTAA
>JALHKN010257055.1:0-13578 GCA_039513755.1 Hyalella sp. 3TK10
GTTCATAGGGTTTATTGGGGGCCGAGGCGGGTTCATGGGGGACCGAGGGGGTTGTAGGGTAGACCAAGGGGTGGGGAGAGACAGTGAAAAAATAAGTCTACGGGATTTGTGCGCCCGTGATAATGTGGTTGAGTGGGCCGTAATCAGCCAATACTCGCGTGTGATTGTTTTTTCGGTTTCGTTATGTCTAGCAGTTCGTATTCATTGCAATTTATTTTTATTTTTACTTGGTTCTTAGTAAAGATAATTTTTGCCCTGTATTTTAATTAGATCATCAGCGCAAACATATTAGTTTGGGGTATTACTGAAGTGTTTTGCACATCCGACAAGTCCTGCATATTCTGGGACAGCAATTCAGTGTCTTTTGATCGATCCTTACATTAATTCAGTTTTTACTGACGATACTTGTTTCCGTTAGATTTTGATCTCTAATGCAAGTGTCATCATGTATCACGAAGGTATGACTGGAGAATTTTTCCCGTCCCGCAAGCCCTTCATAGTTCCAGAAAACAAATACCTTTTAGTTTATTGCTCTATTAACTTTGTTTTTTACCTAAGACATTGCTTTCCATTGTATTTAGCCTCAAACGCAAGCAAATTCGATGCAGGTTTTACTAACGTGTATTTTGCGAATCTCGCCAGTGTAGTCCATTCTCGAGGCGACGTTAACTGTATTGCCCCAAATATCGTAGAGAGGCTTCTGGCAGCCGATCACTCCTGCGATGACAGGCCCCACATCGATGCCTGTAAATATCAACAAAGAATGTATTTTATGACACGCAGGTTGCATAATTTGTATGCATATATTATTAAGCCTTTCAGTTAGGATGTCAGTGATGTCTGCAGAACCTCAGAAACGCTGATCCATCTTATGTTTTGAATGCAACATCCTTCCGCTGCAAGGATTAGAAGTGCGATGTCAGTAAACCAATCGATGGTTCCACACCATTAACTCGATGTTACTAGGTACGAGATTTGAAAACTACAGATTAATGAAAGTTCATTTGACTATTGTTAGAGTTTATACATGGAATGGATTACATTTAGAGGATAATTATAAAGACAAAATCAGTGTAATCATATTTAGAAAATGTGCTCGTCATGCAAACAATTTGAGAACTTGTGCTCTGAAATTTTGTTCACTCTCTTATTCGTAAATGATTCCTCTTACGTAGACTTAAATAGAATTAGTCAAACTAGACAACTCCTTTCGAGTAATATACAATGTAATTGTGGGTTTAATATGTGAAAAATAGGAAAGAACAGGAATCGAATTTGTATATTAATGCGGCAGTTTGTATTTGATTCTATGATCTCAAAATCCAATTCCTCTTGCAATTATATTATTGATTGTTATCCGAAAATCATGTTTTTGTTTGTGATTAACTTGATATTCGTGAAGAATGTAAAACACAAAAATCTGCAACAATATTTATGAACACAAACGGGTAGAAGACGAACGTAGACACAGTGTGAAGTACATCATGGTAAATACCTATTCTTAGTTCGAAGTTTTGATAGGTCTCCTTGTTAATAGTTTCTAGTTTAGAAAACATGGCGGTAGCGAAGGCGGCGAGAGTCGCAACATTTTCGCGCCTGTCCTGCTCCACGAACTCGGCGTCGTCCGCGCTTCTCTTGCCAGGCTGAAGGCCGCAAGCTGCCATGTACGTGCTTCCCACTACCTTGATTTTCTCGATACTCAAGAATTGCATCTGGTATGTTAACTGGAAAGAAAGAGTTTAGGCTTTATAAACAGTTCATATAGGAATAGTTGAAATTTCAGAAACGAAAAAATCATTTCTTGGAACTGATGAGCAGTCATGATTACTTATATTGTTTTAAATTTCTGAGATGTTTCAACACTTATATGGCTGATGTTCCTATTTCAACCACTTTCATTTGCAAGCTAAAACTTAACTTAGTATACCTCAACTATGTCATGCTAACAAAATGTGGTATACATGCCACAAGTCTTCTCAAACCGGGGGTGCGCTCAAATTGTGACGTATAGCTGGACAAAACGAAACATTTAAATGGAAACATCCATTGCTAACACTTCCGATTAAGAATGCATCCCTATTATGAACTGTTAGTTACTACTTAACAATGCATTCAGGGTTAAAACCAGCCTTTCCTTTTACGACGACATCCACAGTGTAGCTACATTTAGGTACTTCCGCTGTGTCTTACAGTTTCAAAGCTATTCGAAAACTTACTAGCTGCCTCACACTTTTAGAAGCAAAAACATTTTATTGAACTGCTCTCTGGAGTACGACTGTAAAAGAAACAGCATATAATACTCAGGGACAGCGCTACTCAAAATGGTGGTGCGTGAGCCATCATCTGCCGGTACGCGGCGAGTTAATAAAAATAAAGATAACATTATGAAATAAAATTGTATTATATTCATTCTATATATAGTTTACGGTACTCATTAATAATATTAATATAAAATATCACTGGCCCCTGGCACATTGACAAAAAGAAGAGATGCACTGCTCTAGGACACGTAGTCCCAACCCGCCGTTCAGGCAAGGCATGCATTCACTGGGTACTGTCGAGGGACCTTTCCGTAAGATTGGCTCAATTCTTCCTTCTAGTTGATCAGATTATAACTTTGTGCCTGCGACTATCGTAGGTATTTTCATAAATAGTCTCGCAGTATTTCAAAGTACATCTAAAAATCTGAGTCAAATGTTACATCGAGTCCAAGTCTACAGTTTCTGCATCAAGTCTACAGTTTCTACATCAAGTCTACATCAAGATTCATGAAGCAGCGTAGTCCATTTCATTCAACGTAAGTTTGTAGTAATTATCTAGAGGCATTTTGAATGTAATAAAATAAGTCCGCTTAATACACACCAGATCGAATTCCCTGATAATTTCATGAAGAACCTTCAGGCAGCCTCTGCCCTCTTCATTGAACTCGATCTCCTTATAGAACTCGGAATAATTAGGGATGCTGGCGAACATCACGGCCACGTGGTTGTAAGATTCGTGGTACAGCTCATCTTCATTGAACTCTCGACCCAGAAACGCTTCAGCTGAGAGAAACAATCTTGGTCATTAAATTCTGTAATATACAATTTTATTTTATTAGAATGAAATTTTATGGCTTGTACCGACTGCATCAACTTTACCAAAAATATCGCTCACGCGGCTCGCACAGTATTTACAAGTCCACTACACTGGAGCAGTGAATGTTTTGACGAAAATATCGCTAGAACCATGTACAATATATTATCTTGCACTGCATTTTGCGAAAATATCGATAACGCTAATACAGCCTTCAACTGTGCCTAGTACAGAATCCTTTTTAAATGAACCCTCACCGCAAGATGTGCGAGTCTGTTGTATTTTACTGATGTTTTTACCTAAGCAGACTTGCTTGAAATAATATTGCTAGTTTCATTGACACTTGTATAAGATGTGGTATTTACATTTACACTTTATTTTTCAAGGAGAAAAATATTGAGCGTACCCCGTAACTTCAAAGGTGGTACATTCATATTCGGTTGATTACCTTATTTAACATAAACTGGAATTGAATAAATTTAATCTTTCTAATAGGCTTTCTATGAATAAATTAGAGTTTTGCGGACGAGGTGCTTAGAAGACTTAAAGCTTAATTTTACAATTGTTTACACAATTTATGATAATCTCAACTTTTAGAACTACAAAAATCTCTCAGAGCAGCTAGTTACCCAATTTTATTTTGGCTCTACGGTGAAGAATTCTTTCGAATTACAGGGAAACACTAGTTGTCAAGTGGGTAATAAAGATCCGTGAAGAACTGTATTTATGTCTGGTATTGCATTCGGCGTGTGGGGACTGTGATGTATTGAAATTCGGTTTGAATGTATGCATTTCAGTAAATGTTAATATCAAAACAAAGGTTATGTTGTATGACAGCTGATTGATTCACATATGTACACATGATTGCGCCAGCGTATCAATACTTTACCCATAATATCAATATTGAGATTGATACGCATGATTGTGCCAGCTATGTTTATAATTTACTCATACACATGTTGAAGTAAAAAACTCCCAAACGATGAAATCGGTGTTTTGCACTATGAAATTTGTAAACGTGTTACAATTTGTATAGTTCCTGCATGTTTTTTTAGCATTAAAACACGCATTATAATTTATGATTGACCATGCATACAACTTTGCGTGTAGGGAGAGATTAACAAGGACCATTAACAACGCGTTTTGTATTAGATTTAAAACATTATTTTGAGTGGAAAGTGGTTTTTGGAAACCATTTGAGCCTGCTACATGCACTTTAAATACTTCATGATCGATCGATCAAAATTTCAGTCAGTGAAAACTGACAGCTTCTCAAAAAATATACAGTCTGGTCTACAATAAAATCGGGATCGCAAAATAGGTCTTGAAAGTTTTAGTCCCGAGATAAATTGTCGCGAGCTATAAATATGTTGACTTCTTCTCGAGTTCATAAATAAAAAAATAGAAGTAAAAATAATTTCCCAGTGTGGCCTTCTTTATTTATTGAATATTTAATGCACGAAGGTGCGCTTAGGACAAAAATAACTCCTTTGAAGTTTTCATTAGACAGAGTTCTTACTGGGCTTGAGATTCTTTCCTCTCAACGTCATGAGCGCATCACCAGCGGCCGACCCTCGGTCTTTCGGTGGCCACCATTGAGCTACCAGTTGCCGACCCTTGGTCTTTCAGTGGCCACCATTGAGCTACCAGCGGCCGACCCTTGGTCTTTCGGTGGCCACCATTGAGCTACCAGCGGCCGACCCTTGGTCTTTCGGTGGCCACCATTGAGCTCGCTAAGGCTTCCAGGTATTTTTGTGCGTAGGAGCAAAGCGTAAAAATTCATAATAGTAATTCGCATAGCTTTACCAATCCAAATGTTGAGCGGCTGTAAATTTTAAATTACTCTCTTGATGATGAAATCTTGATTTTTTGGCATTTCAGACGAGTGAATTCAGTTCCCTTTGGAGTGAAGCTAAGATATTCATGATAAGGAATTCTTACAGCTTTGCTGATCTTATAGCAAAGTATTTTATTAATAATAAATGGAAAACTGAAATCCGCTGTTATTCGAGCGTTTCATTTCAAAATACTGTATGGTCTTATTTTGTATTCCTTTGAATTATGGAGTTAATTTACTCGCGAGAAAGGAATAGGTGATATAATGCCGTTGCTGATTAAATTCCATGCTAGTATTTGAAATTCCCTTGAGGCATTGCTATTAAAATTCATAGACGTATTATCAGTGGCCATTTAGTGGTCAATGGTTGGCGATCTCTGATCTATTTATAATTTTTAGCAGAGAAAGTTTGAAAAAATTTATAGAATTTCCCAAGTAACATGCTTAGACAGGAATTTTTGTCACCTTAATATTGAGAGCAATACTGCTTGGGACAAGCTTTGCTGAAATAAATCTCCCATCTTCGTGTACATTATTGATTCATCATCAAAGAACATAAACATCAACTTATTATTGTTGATCTTCAACTGACCAACGTGTCTGGGGAGGATGTTTGTGAGGAGAATTTTGTTTGCCATGTGTGTCACTTCGGCTTCTTTGTGTTCCTTCTCTAGCTGCTGCTTCCAGCCAAAGTCCAGTCGCATTATGTATTCCATCTGCCGAATAAAATATAGTGATTACGCGCTCATCCTATGAGCCAACCCAATACTGCGAAAGCCGAGAAATTGATCACTGTGTGCCTAATGCAATTTCTACTGAAATTATTTTACAATTATTTGTGCGGTAATGGGTTACCCATTATGCAATTCCCACCTGAATTATGAAATTAAGTGTGCATGAAAGGGTGCATGATGATCTGTCTGCCCATGAGGTGTGTGCTATGATGTCAAGAGAGAGATAACCCTTGCTCATCAAATGCGCCCTCTTATTCATAATTGAATTTCCTCATGATTTATCAGGAAAATAATCGGGCAGTAAAGAGCGAATGGAAATCTGTCAGTGCAGCGCGAGGGTGAGGTATAAGTTTACGAGCAATGCGGAAAAATTATTCTCATTATTAATACGTTATTCTTATCTGAATTATGAAATTAATTCTACGCCAAAGGCGAACCTTCACCTGTCTGTCCATGACGTGTAGGGCGAGGGTGAGGGAGGTCACGAAGATGAGGTGCGTGACGGCGGGAGACAAACTGTCGCTCGAGACCAGGGTCATGGGTCCCACGTTCCCGCTGTACACGTCCTGTGTCGTCAGGGAACAACGTAAGCACCACCTCAATGACATGAGGCAATGAGGCTGTTATCAATACTTCCACGCGTACTGCATGGTCGTGCGCGAATGAGGTGAGTATTGTTTAAATAAGTTCAAACAGTAGTGGTAGGTGAGGCCATGGAGTAAGTAACTCGTCCTTTCTGTACCTGTCCTGCGAGGCCGTGCGTGAATACGGCAAGATACTAAATGGTTGATAAGGCCACATGTTCCAGTTGTTCATGTCCTGCGCCGTCGTGCGTAAAGAAAAAGAAGGTACGAGTTGCGTGATTAAGACCGTGCAATGTTTTACTTATGCCAAATATTACGTAATCAATGCGACCACACGTTTCCGCTGTTCATGTCCTGCTAGTATGCGTAAATTAGTAAATTAGTAATCGCGCAATTAGACTCAACTTGTCAAAAATATTCACGATACCATACCATAAATAGGTACAACAATATCAGTCGGTACAATTGATAAAATAGAGCTTTCTGTATAATTAACGTTTGTGCCACGCAAGTAGCGCAATAAAAGTGCAAAGGACAGAATAAAGTGGGTTCAACTTCCTGCATTAATACGTAACTCATCGCTGAATGATGCCAAAAAATAATCAATTAACGAAGCAACATGATATTTGCCCCCCCCTCCCCTGAAAATCTACAAAACGGAATTTCGATTACTAAGAATTATTTTTAAACAAGATGAAAACACGTCGTATCCCACATAAAAGTAAGATTAATTCATGGGCAACTAAAAAAATAATCTGTTAGCTCTTTAGAAAATAATAAACATCTTGAAAATTTAAAATTATTTGCTAGAGCTCCTTCCCGGATTTGAATAATTATTTTTGTGACGTAAGCCGCAATGATCCGCTTTTATTTGTTTGAGGAGGCCTAAATACACAGAGAGAAAACGGTTGTGTGGCAACCTGGATTTCGGATTGAATTAGTAACAAAAATTTCCATTGGCCCCAACAGAGAAAGAACGCTAGATAAGTAATCCAAAACCAAGAAAATTCAACATGATATCTTGGTTATTTTGGAACCGTTTATTATTTTTCGTAACATTGGGTCTTCGTGCTGGTGCATAAGCCGTTTACCTTTAACTCCACATGAAAGGTTTTGGTGAAAGATCATTGCATGATTTCTACAAAAACTTCTATGATTAAGTGTCACAAATAACAAGAAAAATGCGGACGCACGGACATGAATTGCAAGTTTTAACTTGGGTATTCGAGCCCAAGAGGCAAATAAAAAATAACGCTATAGGTCCCTTGGATGAAAATAAAATTTTCAAAACGTCCCTGAGAAATATTGATGACTTTTGGGTGTTAATTAAGATTTATAATTGCTTTTCACATTCTGAAGCAAATAATCTTAAAGAATACTTATGTCTGTATCCCAGTCAAGCAACAGTAAGGGCAACGATGCAGATTAATGAAGATTTAAGAGGTTCAACGCGGGTGGACTAAAGAGGAGAAACAAGCTAGAGGCGATCGGTAAAGATTCGATGCTATATAATCGGTACAGATTTTACCGTTTCGGTCGGACTACTTTGGTCTTCATTAATCAGCTGGCACATAAATCTCCAGCGAACGTTGGCCCGATTCTGTTACAGATGGTTAGTCATACATTTGAATTACATACAAATACAATCTACTAGCATCTTCAATGTACATTTTCATTCGCGACGCTGCATCCAAATAAATGCCCGAGTGAACCCGAAAAGTCTTTCTCAATCATTTAAATATTAAGATCTAACTATACAAACCAAATCTCTGAGTGCCTGTTTTCTTAAATACACAATCCTTTACGGAAACTCATCTACTTAGTGGATACATCCGAAAGAATGATATTCCGACGAATAATGACTAAAAATTTGGTCTCTAACCTTCTGTTTATCAAACAAGACGGTGCAGGTTAGCTGACTCAGATTCGACCGACATTTCTGTCCAAATCTGAATATTTCTACAGAAAAGTCATTACGGATCGATGCACATTTTTCTTGAATTATCGACAAAATTTCATGCTGGCAGCTTTCATTTTCCGAGAAATTACCTCAAGTAAACTAGAGGAGATTTGAGAGTAGGTGATTCAGCTGCTCAAGACGCAGTGGCTCAGGACGCACCTTCAAGATGGCCGCCGCGTTGCCTAGCAGACACCCCCCTCCCCCCGCCTCCTCCCCACCCCAGCCACTAAACTTTATTTCATTTATTTTTATTCAGTTAATTTTTACTCATTTTTTTTCATCGCGCACGCGCAAATCCCGTAGATTTATTTTTCACACCTTAGCTAGTAACCGCCTGCTCACGCCACCTGCTATTGGCCGTTCATTCCATTTTATATGTTTATTTTCTCCATATTTCATTTTTTATTCTTTTATTCAACATTTATTTTATTTATTTATTCATCTATTTTTGTCCATCTCGTGTTTCGTTTTCTATAGGATCTTACCTTTTCTGTTTCGCAGGGTAAACTATCCATTTTTCAATTATATTTACCTAATTATTCAATTTGTTTAATATTATTCGATTCATGTCACGTTTTTTTACCTGGAATAATGTATTTCCATCTACCCGTCTATTTTTATTACATTTATATTCGTTCATATTCATTTACCTCCACCACAGCAGAAGCAGGCGCAGGCGCACTGCCGCCATTCTGCCCAGATCCAGCCCTGACTCTAAGTTAGTCACCGTCAATTTGTTATGGAGTAGTTTATTTTTAAGTTCATATTATTTGTTTCCTACATTTTACGTGAATTTTTTCTACAATATATGTTTTCAATGCTATTTTTAACCGTTGTATTATCATTACTTCTATTCTTCAATATTTTCGTTCATTCTTACGCTAGCGAAATATTCACCATTGAAATGCATCATGTACGTTAACAAATCAATAAATTCTATCTTGAACCTTTTTTATACCATCAATTAATGTCAAATTCATCAACCGATCAATTTATTCCTTCCATTTACGGTTATTAAATCTTATCAATCTCTTTCTACTTTTCTAAGGTATCGAAAACATCCAATGAAAACCGTCTCTCTGAAGCGAGGCTCGAACTTCAGTTTTCTGGTTCAATTTAAGAGGCTCTTTGTCCACAGCCACCATGCCTTGTGATTTATTTGAGAGAAGAAACGTATCGACTTTTATTCGTACATAAAATTTGTACTATGTTATTTTAAATTCTAATAATATGATGTTTCCAATTGATTCAAATCATTTATGATGAATTTCTTTCATATATATCCATGTTTCGACGTTTTATCATGCGATAGAAATCGCAATGAATCCAGCAACCTTCACCTCCAGATGGACCTATGCGAAGTAGTCCTTTACATTTCCACATATCTCATGCAAAGATCACTCCCTTCCTCTCTTTTTAACTACTATCTACCTATGCATTGTGTCAATCTTTATGTGATTGAACCTCTTAATACATTTTCATGTTTACTCATACAGTTATAAAAACTATTTAGTAACGACTTTAATGCGAAAATCGCAATTTTAGGCCGATTTCAGGGTTTTTAGGATGAAATAGCAGTGCATTCATCTCAGATGTCAATTTTTAATTATGAGTTTCATCTTCGAACACAAGTTTCGATTTTATTCATTCATTAATTTTTTTAGAGCATTCAATGGCCCAAGAGTTGTTTTATCCAAGCCCGACCACCGGTTTGCTTCTTTTCACTTACAGCCCTTCGCTCGTTACACGCAACTAAAGGAAAAAATCTACGGATTTACCTATTCCCGTCCTAAATTTAACTCCTACTTTTATGCCCTTTATCCAAATAATGTCTTTCAACCAAAGTTTAAATTACTACGCTCATTTAAATTTTTCATCATATTGACGATTTTTGTGCAAAAATCGCAATTTTAAGCCAATTTCACGGTTTTAGGGGATCGAATAGCAGTGCATTCATCTCAGGTGTCCATTTTTTAGTTATGAATTTAATCTTCAAACACAAGTTTCAATTTATTCATTCTTTAATTGTTTTTCGACCTTTCCATGACGGGAGAGTTTTCTTCAAACCTTCATATTTTTATTTTATTTATATTCGTATTTATTTTCATCATCTCACCCGCGATCTTACGCCCGCTGTCGGTGTACTACAAAATTGCTCGAGTTATTCGACCGGCTTAATAATATGGGGATAAATCAACTTTTTTCCATCACCATAAAACCTCCATGTTATATTATTTCCTATAAATGCTTCTCCTTTCAGAGAATTCGGCATTAGATTTGTCTCTCATCCTTATATATATGATTATTTATGTCTTTAATGAAATACCATGCATGAAAGTTCGTAGGTCAAGTGATAGCTAGGTGAAATCTTAGGCATATAGATTACTAATGAGATGTTATCATAGACAATCCGCTTCACAAAAAATCGTTGACCATGCTAGTATTCAATCGGAGGTAGAAATTAGTCACGCAAGTAGATAGTTAATTGGTTACGCACCCTGCGGTTGACTCGTCTCGCTCAGCGCTCACACCGCAACTCTCCAAAACCACAAGCGTCGGCTATTACCTGACCGCAGCGTGCTTTCACATGTAGAAAATGCACTCAGTCAGCTACTTCTCATGGACTAGATCATCTCCTCGCACATTTACGTAATATTCATGGAATTTCAAGCATTGATTTTGCTCATAATATCATTTCTCTTATGTTAAAACACTTTTATGTTTACGTTTTTATCTTGCCACTTTCATGTTCGAGTTTTTTTTATGTTTCCACTTTGGTCTCTGCATTTGATGTCTTAATTTTATGTACTCACATTTGTGTCTGAAATTTTGTGCCTTCATTGTAGTGTTCTTATTTGCATGTTCGAGTTTTCAAGTTTGCAGTTTGGTCTCTGCATTTGAGGTTGCAATTTTCTGTATTTACACTTCTCTCTACACCTTTATGTTTACATTTTGGTGCTCGCATTCATGAACTCGCATTTTTGAATATGCATTTTCCCTGCACATTTGACGTATACATTATTAACTTCGCGTTTCGGTGTTCACATTTTCTGTTCACGTTTTTATATTTCCACTTATATCTTTGCACTTTTATGCTTACGTTTTTATCTTGCCACTTTTATGTTCGAGTTTTTTATATTTGCACCTTTGTCTTTGTACTCTGTGTTTACGTTTATACCTAGTCACTTCTGTGTTCGAGTTTTCATGTTTACACTCTGCTCTCTATATTTAATGTCTTATTTTTGTATAGGTATATTTCTGTCCACACCTTTATATTTAAATTTTGGTGCTCGCATTCTTGAATTCGCATTTTTGAATTTGTACTTTTCCCTTCACATTTGGCGTATACATTCCTAACTCCGCGTTGCGGTGTTCACATTTTATGTTCACGTCTTTATATTTCCACTTGTATCTTTGCAGTTTTATGTTTACGTTTTTATCTCGGCACTTTTATGTTCGAGTTTTTTGTGTTTACACTTTGGTCTCTGCATATAATGTTTTTATTTTATGTACTCACATTTGTGTCTGCACTTTTTGTGCCTGCATTGCAGTGTTCTTATTTTTACGCTCAATTTTTCAAGTTTGCAGTTTCGTCCCTTTATTTGATGTCTCAATTTTCTGTACTTTCATTTCTCTTTACGCCTTTACGTTTACATTTCGATGCTCTCATTAGTAGATAGGGAGCATCCACAGGAACCACTTCCGGTTACCCTCACTTCCGCCCCCTACTTCCGGCCTCCCCGCCCCCCTACTTCCGGTATCCCCTCCCGCACTTCCGGTTACCCTCGGATTTTACCCTCGGATTTAACCCTCACTTACCCTCGAATTTTACCATCAGATTTTTCGCGCCATTTTTCCCGCCATTTTATTCCCGCCATTTTTTCCCACCAGCATGGCCACGGACATACTCTACGGTATTTCAATGTACATTTTCACTCAATTTTTGATATTCTCGAATTTTCCCTTTGAATATTCCCTCAATTTTTGAAATCTCGAGTTTCTCGAAATCTTCTGGCTGCATGCCATCACTTGCCTTTTTTTCCCGCTATCACAACCTAACCTATTAACATACCCTCATCTTTTAGAATTCTCAATATTTATTTACCATTCAAATCTTGCACACCATTTTATAACATCACACCCTCGTCACAACTCTGAACGTAGTATATACCCTCATTCCATTTTCTAATTTGTTTTCTAATAGAACGTAGACTAATCTATTTTCAGTCCATATTTTACATTGATAACTCGTATATGACGTCACACCCGCATATCGTTCTCTAACGTAGAGTAGCTTATTTAACATTTCAGTCTGAATTATTTCATAGGATTTTTATGTACTTACGTATCACACAATCATGTATTAGCTAGTGTAGGATAGTTGTATCATTTTTACAGGACAGCTCTATCGCATTTATGAGACATTCATGTAAGCAACCTCTTCAGATATTTAGGAACAGGTTCTATTTAATTTCTAACGTAGTACGCATGCATATACAAGCAACTCTCTCATCTCAAATCACCAAGCAGCAGGCATCTCGGTAAAAATCTTCCCAGCCTCGAACCCGAGTCATACACACCAGTATTTGGCTTTCTCACCACTGTGCTAAATTTTCTATACGGAGTAGAACTACAGAGGCTGCATTTAACTCGCCTTACCTCATGAACTGGTTTACGGTTTTGAAGCGCTCAAAGTGCTTTCCGTTGTAAGTGTCTTATCTTACTACCGCATCGCTGATAAGCCTCGCACGCGGCTCGTAAGCTGTAGGCTAGCACTTACACCATGCATTTACGGTATGCATCTCCCATAATTAATTCTCCTGCTACTATGAACGGTAGCTATTCACAAATAACAGAGTCATATTAGGAATTTTCAAATTTACGCTATTGAACACTCAAATTTCTACGGTATCCAGTTATTTATACAGATTTCTATATAAAATGCTTGAGGTAGGCCTTTAGATAAAAATGTGAATCTAAACTGATATTTTCTCGGTTATGCTCACGCTATGAATTTCTCCATGTAAATGATCCACATAATTTATTCACAACACGCTGTCATTTTGGAGCCAAGCGTTTTTAACCGATTAAATACGTGCACAAACTCTTGCCATACACATGCATTTATGTTTAAAATTTCATGTATAATTGGCGCGGATTATTTATGAAGAAACAATTGTCAGTAAACACGTAGCCATCTGATTTTTGTGCAGGGTTCAATACGCTCAACATTTTTAACACGAGTGTTTCCAATGTCATCATTTCCCAGCCAATGCAGCCATGCATCAACAGTTCCAACCATGCAAAATAAATTCTTCATTCAAAACAAACTTATAACATCATTTCTGTTTAATTTTACCGTAGTGATTTATCTATGCAAGTCTAGAA
>JALHKN010258666.1:0-12115 GCA_039513755.1 Hyalella sp. 3TK10
AGACCGCCCACCCCACGCACCAGACGACGAACAATATAGTTAAGTAGGTTATAATTTTATGCAGCTCATGATTAGAGGGAGTCTTACGTCGGATTACGGGGGCTTAATATAAACTATTGTCATTTGAGATAGCCATAGTCTCACTCGAGGTTGGTTATGTGCAGCTTTTGCTCGGCGCTGTTATTAAAACTCTTCCATAAGCCGAGACGCCTCCTCGCGTGACCATCTCTTGCCGTGCGCTGAGTTATACGAGGGCGTGATTTGTGTTGCGCTAAAATGCCGAGTTACTGGTGATGGTCGTGGTTGTGGTGCTGAAGGTAATCTACGTGGTGGTAATAGTAGTGATCATTTTACTGTGCTGATGATATACATGATATTAGTGCGGATCTTCGGGATGTTTTGGTGCCGGTGATCAACGTAGTGGTGATGTTTGTTATTGGAAGTTAATGGTAACGGTCAGCCAAACATAGACAAAATATTTATGTTATACAGACTGCAGGAAAATACGACAGTATAGCACCAGGCTTTCATCGCTGCATTGAATTTACTATCATTGGAGTTGAGACGAGTTCAGCGCATTTCGATGTCAGGACGTGAATAATGTGCACTAAATGCTGGGTGTCGTGTTCTCTAAACGGTCGTGGTCGCCTCCTACGATCAAGGCGTAATCGTTCACTGACAACATTACTCGCCACATGCATGTATGTTGTGTACGTGGTGGTCTACAATAATGTACATATTTGATTATTTTTTTACATTCTATATATTATCCGCAAATATATACGAGAATAATACTCTCCACATGTCTGTATGTTTCACACGTGTGGTGTGCACCAATATGCACAACTAGCAGCTGACCCCGGCGGTGCTCGGGATTGATAATCCCTTAACTGGCAACCCCCCATTTAACAAAGAACCCCCAGTTAATCCCCGTTTCGAAATTTGGTAGAAAAATANTTTTGAATTAAAATTAAATTTACATCTTATTATATTATAGATTAAATAACATTTTTTTAAAAATCAAACTCCCGTTCTGCAATGCATCAAGATTCCACTACTAAATCTCAAATTTAATATCTTGGTAATATCCTAATACGGAAAGAAAGTATTGTGGATACGCGCTCGCATAGGACCTATATATTTCCAAGACCAGGCTTCAAACAAACAAACAAACACACAACCTATCATTCTAAAATATATAATAGATTGCAATAGATATCTTTGCATTTAATGATGTTACCGTTCCTTCCGCATGATGTTAAACATAAAATAATTACAGGTTATCCGTTGACAACTGCATTATTTGTGGTGCAGGCTGACCAATAGAAATTTTCGTAACTATTTAAGTTACAAGTATTATCCACATACATACGAGAATATTACTCACCCTTTATGCAGAGGAAGAAAATGTATTTAAATTACCCTATTGCACCCCTATCGATTCATCGTACTTTGTGACCTTAGTTTATCTATTGAGCAATCAGTTTCTATTTTTTGACGCAAATATGCCTCGAACATTGCATGCTATATAATACGTTTCAAATGTTTCATCAAACAATTCCTCCTATATATTACGTAATTTGTTTTTATTTTTAGCACTCGATGAATTCCTCAGGTCAGCTAAAGGGAATTATGTGGAGCAAATATTTTTTCTAATCCTTAGCGTAAATCGCAGGATTTTTTAAATTTTTTTAATCATGAGGAGGTAATTTTAGTGCGTAATTTCCTGGATGTTATAATAAATAGGTTATTGAAGTATTTAGTAATTTAGTTGTTGTGTGATTTAATCGAAATGAAAATTCAGAATAAAAGTATTTGAAATTTATGGGTTGAATGTCGAGAGTTATTGAAAACATGCCACGTCAACGAGAAACAAGAGGGAATTTGTCACCGCGGTAAAAATAATCATTGTGCATCTACATGCAGCAGATCACATGGTGGTTTGCACAACCAAGTTCCTCCGCAGCGCTATATACGCATCAACTGCCTGCGACGGGTTACTCTATTCTCCTCTATGAATTTCTTTAGAAAAAATCATGAGTGAATTATTGGCAGCATACGAACGGCCAAATTTTTGGTCAGTTCAGATTTGACTCTGATTTTCGTGAACGCTTTAATTTCTTCGCGTTCAACGGGGAAAATGCATAAAATGTGATCACTATTTGTGTCGATAACACATTTGTCGACATAACAATAACATCAGAATGAATTCATATTCATCGCTGACGAATCTAATGGGGGAGACTTTGAGCTTTAGAAAATTTATCTGTGGTGTTCGGTTTAAAATGATTCGGGAATATATCAGCATACAAATTAAAAATTCGAACGTAAAGTATTTTTTCTATAAAAGAACTTTTAAAAAAAAATTACGAGTGCGTGGTACTAAAATTAGCTCGATTGATGAACGCAGCTCCAGCTGTTTTTGCTGTGCTCGTTTAAAAAAACTACAAGCAGTCACGTATATTCTGGGAATGCTCTAAAGTGAACATTTCAGGTCTTCAAGATCTTGCTAAGTTTACATACGATAGCCAACTCTTTTGCAGTAGCAAGCTTTAAAGCATACACGCAAACAACCAGCGCGTATGCCATGCCAGCATACATGTGAACAATCTTTCAACCATGCATATTAGAAAATATTTCGCCATTGTTCAAATGTGCAAATATTTCAACAGTTGAGTTCCCAAATCATTATTGTGATTTTTTTTTTCTGATATCATAAATATAGTATATGGATAGAGCAAAGACATTCAATGAACTTCGAACACATGATGAACTCGAAAACCTCAATGAAGACTGTTTAATGAAACACGAAGTTCGTTTTAAATTACTTTTAGAAGTCGGTGACATGCGGTTTTTATATTTTCAGCATATACAAAAAATATACCACTTATACTGAATATTTTCTTTGACAATAAATGCTTAGTTTTAATTAGATAATTCCTAATTCATTAATTATTCGCACTATAATAATGTAGAACTAAGGTAGGAATAACATTATAACTTGAATACAGGCGATTTAAAATTGCTCTCACATTAAGAATTTGCCAAGTTTTATCCAATATATGCATACATTTTTATTTGTGTATTTTTCCGCATATTCAAAACGAATCAAATAATCTCATATATCTTTTAGAATGTCCGGGTGTGTGTGTGTGTTTGTTTGTTTGAAGACTGGCATTGGAGCGCGTATCCACAATACCTTCAGTATCGGGATTTTACCAAGTTGTGAAATTTGAGATTTAGTAGTGGAATCATGATGCACTGCAAAACGGGGGTTCAATTCAAAAATTCAAATTCAATTTAATTTATAATATAATAAAATGTAAATTTTATTTAAATTAAAAAATTAACTTTTTCTTTCAAATTTCAAAACGGGGGTTAACTGGATGTTCTTTGTTAAATGGGGGTTTGACAGTTCAGGGATTATCTATCCCGAGCAACGCCGGGGTCACCTGCTAATTTTATATAACTTAAAAGTTAATGTGGAAATAAATGAATTTCGATGACAGGAACTCAGCGAAGCCTCGAATAATTTTATTGGAATCTGGTTACTAATTTCGAATACAATTTCGCCCAAAACAAAATGAAATATCCACAGGAGTTCAATTTTTAAATCCCTAAATGATCTAAACCAAAATTTCAAATAGACATTGTCCCGTTCATTCAAAAATGAGTTGATTTGGTCTTCGTACATTCGGGCAGTTTTGTGTGGGGAAATTTGAGAGTTCACTTGATTCTGGGTCGTACGTATTCTAGAACTCACAAGTTTTAAACAATTTGCAAATTGATTAATTCATTGAATGTTTAGAGTCACCATGATTAAAAATATTGGATAATGTAATGACCGTTCTATTTTATCCATTTTGGACAATTGATTGTTTCTAAATACAACAAGCATTAAATTTATGTCATTCACTTCATTTGAACATCGGTAATTTGCCAGCTGAATTTATAATTTCGATAAACAATTCATGCCGCGTCGTCTTCTGTTCCTGACATGACGGTAATTCATTTATTATTATCACGGTAATTCACTATTCATTTATTAAGTGATGCCCATTATAATTAAGATTTATTTATTTCTACATCTATTAATCATTTAATAAATATACATGAGTTATATCAATTCATTTGAGCATTTATTATTCATATATGTGTGTATTTATTTATTGGGAAATCTCAAACTTTTGTGTTGTGAAATCAGACACAAAAAATTGAAAGTTATTAAATGATGTTAATTTCCTTGCAGACAAAAAAAAAACAGGTAAAAATTGTAAGCAATTTATAAATCCTAAATTGCTTGGAGGAATTAAGTGCGAAAGAATAAATTTTATTTTACCTAGCTCATAAATTCAAATTTATCACCCATTAAAGCACAGGGCACAAATTCGCGATTTTTACCCGGCACGTAATAATCTAGATCGCTTGCAAGAATAAATCCAGATAAGATTACCGGAGCAATTAAATTACAAATTAGATTTAAAGAAATGCAAATAATTTTTTTATTAGTAACGAAAAGAGTAGAGTGAATAAATTGTCATGATGAGTTCGCAAATAAAATAACGTAGATGATTTACAACATAATACTAATATTTAGTAGATAAACATTTTCCAATGCTTCTTATAATTGGTTTTAGGCCTCGAGTTTTTTGAGGATTCATTTCAGTGGAACTTGCATAATATTCCTCATCCACAAAATAAGGGACCAGCCACATGCAACTACAGCGACCAAGCCGATTCTAACTTAATCATATTTTATTTTGTCACGAAGGGTTCAGGAAAATTACGAATCATTAATTGTGCTGCAGAATCATGGAGTTTTCTCTTGTTCTCCGTACGTGTGTCTATCGCATTCAAATTTGATGGCAACTTATTCATTATAGTGACTGAATTTTGAATTTAATATATCGAATTATAATTATAAATTAAAATGTCATAATTTTGGACAACAACATGTTGTTGGTAAGTTTGTGACGACGTCTTATCAGTTTATGAGTTTTAAACCTGACTTTTGAACCACAGCTTAGGTGCCTATATTCAAAGAGAAGCGGTAAAATGGTATAATAATCCTTTCATCAGCTGAACATGGAATGCACGACTAATTGATTAAAAGTCTCTCCTCACTCGCGTATGCATTAACATCTATCTAGTGAAATTCAGTCCAGTGCCTAGCTATCTACCTGCATTTAATTTAGTCGCTTGAAACGCGTTAGGGAATTAGCGCTTGCTGCATCAAGATCTATACCGTATACAATATTCAGTAGGTCTTCGAAAATTAGGCAGATTTCATCTCTATCATTGGTTTTACTGAAGGTAAAAAAAGAGTTCCGAAACAATTCTTACTTGATCTTAGGGCTTTGCATTTGATTTTACTCCGATTTTTCTACTAATTTTAGTGCATCAAAACAAGACAGTCACGCGAACTGACATTGTTTTACTTGCATCGAAATGGTAACTTATTTCGTCAATACTTCATTACCTTAAACCAATTACTAGAAATAAAATAAAGATTTTAATTTGTGACAACAGATATTGAGCATAAAATATTGTATATTTTAGGGGAACATTAATGTGCCCTCGGCAAGACGATGGTTTCCCTCACCCAGAACATGTCCTGAGGAGACGAAGCGCCTTCGAAGAGCCCCATCAGAACCTCGTGTTTCGTTTACTGCTCGCACACAACAAAGTTATCATCAGAACAACTTTCAAATCACATCATTTGCTAACAAATTTTCTGTGCTGATTTATCGTCTAAAAAAACGTTTCTTTGTTGATTTTTTCAGTGATAGCGACTGACGGATGAAGCGGGACAAGCAACTTGAAATCAAACGGCACGTCAAAATTTTCTGGACCAAACGTTTAGGCAAAGAACTACCCGCATATTGAACTTTATTTAATATCCCGATCACAAGCGGAGGTTAAAACAGTGTTCATTAATTTAGTTCGAAAGGAAATGTATCGGCAAACATGCGAGTTTGAGGGCAGCTCATTCATGGGTTGTGTTACAGATGCGCACACCACAACCATTCAATCGTAACTATCTGGAGAGTAATGCCGACCCACTCACGTGCGTAGGGTGGGGCGGAGCCTGGTTCTACCGCCACCAATGGCAAGGATAGGCCAGGTGAGACGGGCGGGTTGCTGTGAGGGCAAGTTCTCGACGTGTGAGCCTCGTGTGCGTGAGACAGGGTGGGGCTGCGCACAGGTAAGCGTGTGATGTTCACAAGTTGCACACTGATGTCACTGCGGCAGGGGAGGAGCGAAACTCCCTCGACAGGTAAGAGTCTCAGTGTCATTTCGAGTTGTGACTGCCTACCAACGCACCCATGTATATGTACCAGCTCTCCCAACCACTGCTCTCGCTCCCTTTCGCTGGCTCTGCAGCTATACAACATCTCCCTGACGACCTCAAAGCCTTTGATAACTCGTTTGTTTTGCAAAGATTCATAAATATGACAAGTCTAGCAGCAAATCGTCAAAAGCAAACGTTCTTGAATTAGCCGATGTTAAATCACAAGTTTACCTGCGACACGTGGAGTGAAAGGATATAATGTCCTTGGAGATGTAGATATGGGGCGACGTCGCATCGCTCTACCCAGCCACAGAACATAATTAGTGACAATAAAGAAGCCACTCCAGGAGGCAATTAACTATGTAAAGAGCTCCTCATAACCTAAACAGCATGCAAATTCCCGGCCACATCATTGAAAGACCACCTGCAATGTAAGCGCTCAATAATCGTGTACGTGGCGCATGCATGCGCACAGCTTTGCATGAATCTGAGTTAAATGCGCGGTCTGCATTGAAGTTTTACTCGAGCACAATTAAAAAGCTTATTCATGTGGAGGTAAATTATTATGCGTGTGTTTATCTTGCTAGGGTCTCCCGTGGTGATGAGAAATGCGAATGGCGGTCATTTTCATGGGAGCAAGAATTTGATGCATTTTGTTGGTGAATAAAACCGGTGTTGCTGGATGCAAGCAGGATATTTTTTATACATAAATAGAAATAGACGAGTAATCTTATCTCATATTATTGAAGTCGGCGCTATGTGCGATTGAGCGTGGAGTCTAACCGAGGAACTTAAACGTTATTCAATTAACTTTATGTATAGATGCGTTAACAGTAATTTCAGTCAACTCGATCTCATCCGACATGGTATATAAATATTTTAGTATGTTTTAACAAATTATGTTTTGAGGCCGGGTTTTTTAAATCTTATTTATTTGAATTAATTACAAGCCTATCAGGAGCCTATATAAAGCTGCTTATTCCAATGAAAATATTTTGCTGATTTAATTGGATATAATAGTGCTTCCTTAAGGAAATTCAATTGCCTTGAAATGGTTATTAAGTTCAATGTTGTATACGACAATTGATTACGGTCATAAATAGGATTCCTTCTCTCGCATGAATTATTTACAATTTATGGCAGGTTTCTTAATTTCCGTAATATATGCAACACAAGTGTATGGAAAAAAAAACTTGTAATTGCATTCTATAAACATAAACCTAAGCTCGCTGCTCACTATTTCGAGTTCTAGACCAATTCATGCACTTGTTCACTTCGTTTCCAGCGTATAATTATCGATCATTTATCGGTATGTGTCGAGTTTTCTCAGCCTCATCGGGTTTCCTGTGCGATAGCTTTGAACAATTTTGGGCACACCACAAGCAGCGACCACGGCGGATGTTCCCAAAGAAGCAATCTTATTACAAGCGCTCAAGGTAGGCCCATGTACTTCCAGCTCACGACTTCTGACGACATTTAATCTTCCAAAAGCCGAGCCGAAAACCGCACACTTGTATGGGTCGAAACCCCAACAACTGCAGCTAGGTTAACCTCAGCTAAACTTAGAATTTTACACGGACAGGAAGTTAAGCATAATTCTAATGTACTTTGAATGTATTCACTCCCAACTGCCGACTCAATTCCGGCAGTCCTCAAGGTTTCTAATGCGTGGGTCATGTTGGTGGTGGGACACAACTCATGGGCTTGGTTATTTTATCATGGCAGACTGAAATATCGTTTGTATTTCCGTGCGTCTATAATGAACCGGCGTATAATCATTCGGGCGTGAGGCTCTCCTATAGGATAAATTATTATTTTATTTTTGATAATGCTATTTTTTATTACTTTTGCTGAATCTTGGATGGCCAACTTTCGGTCAATAAATGGTGCCCACTGATAATCCTATGTTAATTGTTCATATCTATTCTAACGTTGGTCTTATCGCTGATCTAAACTAATAAAATTGTAATGTTCGCAAACTAGCGTCGTGTAGCACTGCTCCATTATCATCGAATATTAAGTCTGTATCACCGATTATTTCAATGAAGGCAGTTTTATTAACCGCGCGAGGTGGCCGACCGGTTGCGTTGTTAAACAAACTCGGGCTAATTGCGCCAGCGTCGTTCACGCTCTTCAAGTCGAGGCCCTACCGACAATGGTCATTGTTAGAACAAAGTCATAAGACGCTCTTAAAAGCGTGCCCATTGTCGCGACAATGCCATTATAGTCATTACTGATGCCATCCTATATTGAGAATGACGTAAAAAATAACGAGTATATTTCTCGTCCTGCAATGCCATCGTGTCTGTATTGTATGGCCATGGAGAACATTCCGCGGATGAGCGATGACTTTTAGATAAAAATACCATAATTTCGAAATAGAGCGTTTGCATTATCATCCGTAAGCTCAAATATTTGTCATGATTCGTCCGCTACGAATAATTTGCATACGTGTACCAAGCGTAAAAGGAATGAATCGGAAAGTGCGGAATATCTTTGAATTATTTCCCTTTATAAAATCTAAATCGCTTTCGCTCACGATGAATTATTCTTTGAAATAAATATAATTTTCGTAGGTTTTATAAACGAAAATGCTTTAATTCATCGTCAGGATGAATTTTTATATATTTGTATACAAATAAGAAACTTTTGTTCCACAGATGACCCATTCTATCATTTAACTCAAAATTAATAAATAATGCTCGAATTCAGATTTTTTCGGAAAGAACATTGTTTTAAGCTGGTACGTATTTGTTGGCAAATATTTACAAACTTGTTATGACTTTCAATAATTCATGCTGCATTCATGGGAGTTTTGGAGTCGATCTTCCATGAGCTGATTTGTGGTAAGAAGTCACGCCATCGCCGGAGAAACTTTGACTGACTCCACCGAAACCGATCTTCTCGGAGTCTTCCTAATGACAACCATTGTTCCGAGCCCATTTGATCCGCATCACGAGCGATCAAAGCTGAAGAAACTTACTCTTCACTTCCTTAATCCCCTCGTGAATGCAACTAATGGAATGAAATCTCTTGCATGAGCGTTCTCATTCTCCTTGAACGACTTGAGAGCGAACGACTTATGTATATCCTGAGCTTTATGATGGATGGTGATAATCATCTCTTGGTGCGTTCCTCATAGAATTTCCATAAATGTTTCAAGCAGAATGGATTATTACACTCATCTCTCTGTGCTTTACTCAAATAATTGTCTTATATGTATCCGTCAAAATAAATGATCAAACTCGTCTTTTTGTACGATACTTATAGATTTTACGAACATGTTTCCGTCAAAACGGAAGATTAAAATCCTCTCGATTTTGAAGTACGATCCTGCTTGTGTTTTTCTTAAGACTTCAGTCAATGTAGAGGATGGTAGAAACTCATTTCTCTCAGTGACTTCCAGCATTTGCCCAATATGTAATGGAAAATTGAAGATGACACTCATCTTTTCAACGCACAGCTCCCCAGATATTCTAGTTAAACAAAATTATAAATATGAATGACCGCGCCACAACGCGTCAACTGTCACTAATGTATATACGTGAGATGAGTGAGGTGCGAAGAGTCGTCGCTGGTCATTATGCTATGTTTTGGCGCGCTAAACATTGTCATGAAGCTCTCAGCAGATGTCGCTGCTCTGCTATTAGAGGCTTACTGCGCCTGCCACTTGTCAGAAGCGCTCGCCCTCTTCCCCTCGATGCGACCAGTCATTGTGTGAGGCTCGTCATGGTTCCACGCCTTTCATGACACCGTCTTAGTGATGCAAACCTCCCGCTTCACACTGCAAGTCAGGGTCAATAAATATAGTAATTCGCTGAGAGATTTAAAAATGTAATAATAATAAGATGACCATCAAATTCGATAGGCGGTCCCTAATTACGTATATTAATGTCTCACACTTATCATAATATACTGGAAGACAGGGAAGATCATTGAAAATTGGTTTCATACAAGATTTTCCATTGCTGTGCTTTGGGTGTTGCTTTTGCCAAGAAAACCTCTCTGAACATCAAGAACATACCAATGTAAATTAAATTCGTCGATCAAGCTAAGCACTGAACAAGCCATAAAATGAGTGTTTCATTCAGCTGATTCTCCCCCAAGGTGACCATTAGAAGTTTCACACCTCACGCCAAGAATTAACAGGATGTCCCTTTTGACTTTTTCATTGAGAAAAAAACAATGCAGAGCAAAGAGCTTCTTTTGAAGCTTTTTTTGTTGTCATTGAGAAACCGTGAAGCAAAGACACATATTGCCCGGTGCACAGCAAACCTTTAATTTGACTTTTTCGGGAAACGAAGCGTACTCCATCTCAAATACTTGAATTTTTGTTCATGCCCACAGGCGTTCTCATAAAACCTATCTTCTCTGCCCACTAACTCATCCTAATTGTTCTTCACTCATATATGTTACTTACTTGTGAGTCTAAGAGACAAATATTTACACATATAACAAATTCATGTTACTTGAGTACATGAGCAAGAGCCTCTATTTAATCTGTAGTCCATGTAAGGCAGCTGCGGTGGACCCTCTGAACTGATAGCGTCACGCGCAGCAGCTGCCGCCTTTCTCTCGTCTCTGTAAAACCAACGCCCTGAAACAAACCCGCGTACATCGATCTTTAATTGCATGGCTTTGCCCATCGTCATCGTATATTTTGGCTTGAATTCCTACAAATTATTACCATGATTATAAAATTATATGATGATCGTAACCTCAGGAGTCTCGCCTGCACTTATGATTTGTTTTAAACATTCATAATGATTTTAAATTCTGGATTTACGATGATTCTTGATAATCCACACCTTGCCTTTGAACATACTCTGCGTATGCTGGAGTTTGCAAACGAATTAAGATATAGGAAGTGAGCAAGGATTACCAATTTGTCTTCTAATACTGAAGTCAATCGCCAATGTGGGAAATGAACTTGTGCGGATCCGCACCGAGGACAATCAATTTCAGCGATGCGTGAATTCTCAGTTGGGGGAGAAAGACGAGAGTTCTTCACCCGGCTGGGAAACGTATTGCAGTTAGGAAAGAACGAATACTGACAATTGAGTGCGTTTGGTGGTGAAGCGTTGTGGCCAGAAGCGTGCGTTCTTTTGTATTATTGTTGTAAAAACGCACATGTTGGTCAGAAGCTGAGCAAGACACACGCTGGTCAGAAGCTAAGAAAGACACACACGCTGGTCATGAAGTGAAAAGACACACTCGCTGGTCAGGAGCTAAGAGAGACACACACGCTGGTCATGAAGTAAAAAAGACACACAAGCTGGTCAGGGGCTGTAAAAGACACACACGATGGTCAGGAGATGAAAAAGACACACGTTGGTCAGGAGATGAAAAAGACACACACGATGGTCAGGAGATGAAAAAGCCACGCACGATGGTCAGGAGAGGAAAAAGACACACACGATGGTCAGTGGCTGAAAAAGACACACACTGTGGTNAAAAGACACACACGATGGTCAGGAGATGAAAAAGCCACGCACGATGGTCAGGAGAGGAAAAAGGCACACACGATGGTCAGTGGCTGAAAAAGACACACACTGTGGTCAGGGGCTGAAAGAGTCACACACAAAGTCAGGGGCTGATAAAGACACACACGATGGCCAGGGGCTGAAAGAGATACACACAAAGTCAGGGGCTGTAAAAGACACAAACGATGGCCAGGGGCTGAAAGAGATACACACAAAGTCAGGGGCTGAAAGAGATACACACAAAGTCAGGGGCTGATAAGACACACACGATGGTCAGGGGCTGAAAGAGATACACACAAAGTCAGGGGCTGAAAGAGATACACACAAAGTCAGGGGCTGA
>JALHKN010259566.1:0-12343 GCA_039513755.1 Hyalella sp. 3TK10
TACTCTGTACTCGTCCGCGTACTCAGATTTCGTCCGCATGCTCTGTACTCGACCACGTGCTCTGTACTCAACCGCGTGCTCTGTACTCGACCGCGTACTCTGTACTCTCCCGCGAACTCAGTACTCGTCCGCGTACTCTGTACTCGTCCGCGTACTCAGTACTCGACCGCGTACTCTGTACTAGACCACGTGCTCTGTATTCGTCCGCGTGCTCTGTACTCGACCGCGTACTCTGTACTCGACCGCGTACTCAGTACTCGACATCGCACTCTGAACTCGACCGCGTACCCTGTACTCGTCTGCGTACTCTGTACTCTACCGCGTACTCAGTACTCGTCCGCGTGCTTTGTACTCGACCGCGTACTCTGTACTCGTCTGCGTACTCTGTA
This sequence comes from Hyalella sp. 3TK10, assembly GCA_039513755.1. Classification (NCBI taxonomy): domain Eukaryota; kingdom Metazoa; phylum Arthropoda; class Malacostraca; order Amphipoda; family Hyalellidae; genus Hyalella; species Hyalella sp. 3TK10. The sequence continues at coordinate 390 of JALHKN010259566.1, forward strand.
CTCTACCGCGTACTCAGTACTAGACCACGTGCTCTGTACTCGATTGCGTGCTCTGTACTCGACCGCAAGCTCAGTACTCGACCGCGTACTCTGTACTCGTCTGCGTACTCTGTACTCGACCGCGTACTCTGTACTCTACCACGTACTCAGTACTAGACCGCGTGCTCTGTACTCGTCCGCGTACTCAGTACTCGACTGCGTATTCTGTACTAGACCACGTACTCTGTACTCGACTGCGTACTCAGTACTCGCCCGCATACTCTGTACTCGACCGCGTACTCTGTACTCGTCTGCGTACTCTGTACTCAACCGCTTGCTCTGTACTCGACCGCGTACTATGTACTCGTCCGCGTACTCTGTACTCGACCGCGTACTCTGTACTCGACCGCGTACTCTGTACTCGGTCGCGTTCTCTGTACTCGACCGCGTACTCTGTACTCGTCCGCGTATTCTGTACACGACCGCGTACTCTGTACTCGTCCGCGTACTCTGTACTCGACCACGTGCTCTGTACTCGACTGCGTGCTCTGTACTCGACCGCTGACTCAGTACTCGCCCGCATACTCTGTATTCGACCACGTACTCTGTACTCGTCTGCGTACTCTGTACTCGACCGCGTGCTCAGTACTCGTCCGCGTACTCAGTACTCGACCGCGTACTCAGTACTCGTCCGCGTGCGCTGTACTCGGCTGTGTACTCTGTACTCGACCGCGTACTCAGTACTCGACCGCGTACTCTGTACTCAACCGCTTACTCTGTACTCGACCGCAAGCTCTATACTTGACCGCGTGCTCTGTACTCGACCGCCTGCTCTGTACTCGACCGCGTACTATGTACTCGTCCGCGTACTCTGTACTCGACCGCGTACTCTGTATTCGGTCGCGTTCTCTGTACTCGACCACGTGCTCTGTACTCGACCACGTACTATGTACTCGACCGCGGGCTCTGTACTCGACCGCGTACTCTGTACTCGTCTGCGTACTGTGTACTCGTCCGCGTACTCAGTGTTCGACCGCGTACTCTGTACTCGAAAAAGTACTCTGTACTCGACCGCGTGCTCCATACTTGACCGCGTAATCTGTACTCGACCGCGTACTCTGGACTCTTCCGCGTACTCTGTACTCGACCGCGTACTCTGTACTCGACCGCATACTCTGTACATGACCGCGTACTTTGTACTCGTCCGCGTTCTCTGTACTCGACCGCGTATTCTGTACATGACCGCGTACTCTGTACTCTTCCGCGTACTCTGTACTCGACCGCGTACTCTGTACTCAACCGCGTTCTCTGTACTCGACCACGTGCTCTGTACTCGACCACGTACTATGTACTCGACCGCGTACTCTGTACTCGTCTGCATACTCTGTACTCGTCCACGTACTATGTACTCGACCGCGTGCTCTGTACTAGACCGCGTGCTCTGTACTCGACCGCGTACTATGCACTCGACCGCGTGCTCAGTACTCGACCGCTTGCTCTGTACTCGACAGCGTGCTCTGTACTAGACCGCGTGCTCTGTATTCGACCGCGTACTCTGTACGCGACCGCGTACTATGTACTCGACCGCGTGCTCTGTACTCGTCCGCGTACTCTGTACTCGACCGCGTACTCAGTACTCGACCGCGTACTCTGTACTCGACCGCGTACTCTGTACTCGACCGCGTACTCTGTACTCGACTGCGTACTCTGTACTCGACTGCGTACTCTGCACTCGACTTCGCACATGCAGGAGTCTACCCTAATACATCTCATAAATTATCCTGTTCGACGGAAACTCTGTCCTAATAGAACATGCGTTTAGCTACAGCCATTTTGTATCTAGGGCAATAATACAGCTTTTGGTTCTGGCTCTCGACGTCAGCTGGCAGAGAAGGCGCCAGCTCTGCACCAACTGGCAGTAGAGGCACTGGCTTTGCACCAGCTGGCAGTGAAGACCCCGACTTTGCCCGAGCTGGCAGTGAAGGCGACAGTTCTGCACCAGCTGGCAGTAAAGGCACGCAGCCGGCAGTGAAGGCACAAGCTCTGCACCAGCTGGCAGTGTAGGCATCAGCTCTAGGCCAGCTGGCAGTTAAGGCTCCAATTCTGCACCAGCTGGAAGTTAAGGCTCAAGCTCAGCACCAGCTGGCAGTAAAGGCAGCAGCTCAGCACCGTCGTAACTCCTCTCTTCCTAGCCCGAGTTTCATCGTCAGTTTACCCAAAGCTCAGCCAACACAACCCTGAGTGTGCAGTGATATCCACCACCCCAGTGATGTAACGATGATGTCAACATCAAGTTGGCCAGCGGTTCAAGAGAGGTAGGTTCTCACGACTCAGAACCCTCGGCGCAGGCTGGTCCAAGAACGTGCAGGTAGGCGCGATCATACGACGGAGCACATCGCCTGTGTTGACCTCGCCCTCCTTCACGGCGATGACATGCAGACAACACGAAGCTGGAGTTCAGGCTAGGATTAATCCACTTGTCAACTTAATTATGTCTCTGTAGTGCCTTAATTAATTCTAGACAGCGTCTGCGGCTGTCCAATAGAGACGTATTAAACTCGTTAGCGTGTTGTCATTCCCTTGTTCTTCACAACAGTCAAAGTCAAGCCAAAGGGAAGTCCAAAGTCATTGCAGTAAACATTTATAAAAGCAGCCATTAAACTAATCCAATTTAAATACATTAAAATTGGCACTAAAATTTAACATGAGAGAAAACTTAACAAAAATGTGTAATAATTCTTCATTATTGCTCGTACTCTTGTGCAAGGTTTCAACATTCGGTTCTCGGGGAGCTTTACACTCTACCTTGCGTGCACAGTAACGACACGGTGGCTCGGGTGCTTAATCCCTGCCCGTTACTACCAGTGATGCATCCTAAGGGATCCCGATGTTCAGCTGCGGGGGCAATGTTTCTGAAGCGTAACTCCCAGGAAAAGGGTTGCGTGTTTAATCGATGAGAGGAAATTGAAGAGCAGCGGAGGATTTATTTAATTCCCAAGTACACTTGAATGAGAAAATTGTCAAGAACATGATAACGAAACAAGATGCTAATGAATCATTTATTACGAAAGCTATGGTATAACATTAACTCGTCACTTGTTCATTGAAACAAATTAACACGTGTGAGCAACCCTTTAAGAGTAAATCATACACTTTAGAGCTGCGGGTGTTGGCCCAGCATCGTGCCGATGATTTCCATCTTGCAGAAAACGATTTGCTCCACACAAACACACCAAAGCCAGCAAGTCTTCGTTGCAGGTTTGGGAGAACTGGTGTGAACTTTACACGTCACATTCAAGCTTCTAAGACGAATAGACATTAAATCTTATTGATTAAATAGTTGAATTGAATATAGAACCGATGCTATGGTTAAATAATGTTAATGCTCGCACAACAGAATAATATCTTGCACCTCAAAATATCGACCTGTAAGTGGCGAGTGACGTACCAAATCAGAGTAATCCCAATCTAACATGAAGACTGCCAACTTCACTCTCGCAATTAAAGTGTAAACTCTTCATGCTTGTTAGTGAGTGAGACACCCTCCTCCTGCAGGGTGAAGGGGGCGCAGCGCGAGCGATCTAGTTCAACGCGGGAGTAAGGCAGGGACGCTGAACGAATATTAGGTACAATCTCGTTCATTTCATCCGGCCTTTTTTCCACCATCAGCAAACTGCAGGCGAACATCTCGTGTTCCCATCCTGTTAGGTGATCAAATAAAATCGTGTGGTACAGTTGCACAGCTTGGACTAGTTCAGCCTTGTGTGAATGGTTTCCATTTTCTTCTATTCCTCTGCGGTCTGGCAACCGCTGGAACATGAACTGGTTCAAGTAGATCGCTAAAGGCACCAGCAGGAGTAAGACCAAAATGGTTATACGGCTCAGACTGAAATAACTTGCACTGTAAGAGTTCTATTTGGCACGTCTTTTATCCATCAACTCAACAATAACTAGCGTAGAACTTAGGAACTAGCCATTCTCCACAGGAAAGCAAGTCAAAAGAGGGAACATGCGCCAGCAACTTAAATTTAAAATCATGGCTGTGCCAGAAACAAAATCGGACATAGTGCAGGGACTAGAATCAGTAAGTAAAGTGCAACGAAAAGCAATAATGATCATGGAATGCTGTAAATAATAAGAAGCATATAAGCCTAGCTGAGTAAACAACAGAGTAATTCATGTATATAAGATATGTTTCCAAAGATGTAAAATCAATGTTAATCTTTTGAACATCCAATCAGAACGCTCAGCAAAGTTTGATCAAGCCTACTGAACACAAGGGAGCAACGTTAATTGCTCTCAGCAATAACGTGCAGTAGTTTCACTCGTAATAGGTTACCCATGCAATTGGCATTATTCAACTGGATCATAACTTGCAATTTAGACAATTTACCGACATTACCAGCTGCGAAGAACAAATATAAATCTTCGTTCAGTGATAATTACACCGCGTTACATGACAGAGCAGATGGTTGGGCTGAGAAACTAGGGCGCATGCCTCACGTAACAACGAATCAACCGTAGGTTGAAATAATATTCTAACCTAAATAATCAGAAATTATTATGATACTCAATTTATGTTTCCTGCATCAATGATGTCCGTAACTCCCCAAGCTCTACACCATTGTCACCACTATCCTCCCAAGGAGTGATATCACGGCACGATCGCACTGTATACTTGTTCATCTTTCCTCGCCAATAGTAGGAGACGATCCAGGCATTTTGATCTTTGACTTTCTTAACTTTTGGTCCATTGATGTAAGACCAGGGGTGGTAGAAGCTGTAGTAGACCCCTTGAAGCACAACACCGATGATGTAACTTATCACGCACACGGCACCACACGTCACCCTGAAGGTCGTGTCATATTCGTTCTCGTCCAGTTCAGCCATCCCCCAGAACAACAGAATGATATTCTCCAGGATCATCAACAAAAGAAACAGTCCCTGCAATGCAACATAAGCTCAGAAAAGGATGCATGACTGTGCTGGGCAGTTGCATGAACATGGCGCGATGCACCGGCTTAACACTCGCATTGAAACACGTCGTACATACCCGCAAATTCCGAGAAAGCAAATAAAACAAGGATGTACATTCGTTCGCGCAATTACTGAAACAATAAACCTAACCACCAAAAGTGACGTTCTTAAAGGACATTATTCTGAGGCTGGAAACACTGAGCATAACTACAGTCTTGATGCCTCAATAAATTAGAAAATATGAGGCACATCATCAACTCACACAACATTATGTACCAGTATGGAAACAATGCAACAAATAAAAACACTTATATCAACTAGAAATGAATTGATGAAAAAGACAATACACATTAATATTCCTGTCAAAAAATGTTGGCCAGTGAAGTCGTTGGAAAATACTAATCCCTACGCGACAACAATGGGAGAAGTCTTTCAAATTGCGCCTAAAGATCAATGCATACCTGGATAAGAACGGTAGAATGGCTGATGTTTGCCTTGTTTTTCTGATTTATTGGCCTTTCAAGCCTAAAGTAGACGAACGTAGATGTGATGGTGCCGAGGAAGACGTATAAGTAGAACGACTCGATGACTCTTGTTATCCAGCGCCTGCACACAGAGCATTTCTCAGGACTAGTTCCTACAGGCGGAGAGCATTCATCCAGACTAGTTCCTCCAGACGGAGAGGATATCTCCTGACGAGTTTCCCTAGACCGAGGTGGATTTTCCAGGAGCAGTTTCATGAATAATACAATGATGAAGTGAACGCCGAGGACCTCAAAAATATGCCAAGTGAACGCTAGCGTAAAGATGGTGCACGCAATCGCTCGAGACACCACCTGCGATGGAAGAGAATTATTACATTACGAAGCTGACGACATAACAGAGTTAAGCGCGTGAGTTTCATGAATTAAAGACTGGGCTAGTAAACGTGAAACCAAACCAAGATGACCGAAACTGAGAGATTTAAGTCAAGGATGCGCGAAAATCGTTCTTCGTAGATCACAAGGAACCAATTTGCATCTACCATCCTATTGATAAGTGGTAAATTTTGTGAAATGCTGTCCTCTGCAACTTTAGGATGATAAAGACTTCTTCACCATTTGTTACCTGAAATAGTATAGAGAACAGCACAGGTAGTGAGCCCTTGAATGTGAGTCCTCCAAGCTTTGAAGATCTGTAGAGGGAAGAAACGAGTTTAACTCCAGCTTTTGTTGATCATTGCCAGACATGACAACTCTTGGCTGTAGAAAAGCATTTCCAGTGACGTGTACAGCTCATTAATTGCGTCCTCGTCAATAATAATTAAAGGATATTACCCTAAAATCTATATTTTAAGTGTGTAGCAGGAATGATTCTAGTTAACCCAAGCCTTTCATTATATTCTAACAAGAAGGAACAGATGAAATTCTGAGAAATTACCCAGGAAAGAGCACATACCTGTGGTAGGACGTAAAGGACCAGGTGAGGGTCACGAGGGAAATGACCACCGAGACGAGCTGCATACCAAGCCTCGCCTCAGGGATGTCTGAGGACCACGTAAACATGGCTCCTAGAGTCACGTCGCGCACCTGCACACGTCATAAAGCAACACTATATCCAATCCAGGACTGGAAGCCAAGCTAAAATATTGTAGCATCAGCACCAAGGTCAGCCAGAGTAGGAGCAATTCTATTGTCATCTCATTAGACTCAGCAGTGTAGTACGCATAAACGGTAAACTGCTTGAAATTTAAAAAAATATTCCTGAGATAAACATTTCCATTTGGCCACGAAACTTGTGAGACAAAGTTTATTTTGTTTATAAATAGAGGAACTAAAATCTATTTAAAGGACTTTTTCATTTCTAGACATCTTTTCCGATTCCTTAGTAATCTTATTAGGAATACAAATAATCGCTTGTATTGTATTGTAAATAATCATTGTAATTATTTACATTGTATACATCGTCCCCAAAAAAGCATCAATGATACTGATACCTTAGCGAGGTCATTGTACTGAGTGCCGACGATGTAGAGCTGCAAGATGAGCTGAGGGGTGGACTCTAAGCAGGCCTCTATGACTTCCGCTATGGCCATCCTTCTTTCAGCTACCTGCTTCGATTCGTAGAGCTCCCCGATCTTCTTGTCTCCGTCTTGTCTTACTCGCTCCGATCTACCTCCTCCGGAGCTGCACTGAAAGCATTTCGTGCGTCAGGTAGAGACGACTAACATGTCTCAAGGCCCGTTTACACTAGGGGCAACACACGGGCGTCAAGCGCCTCACCTCCCATCTGTGCAGCGTCTACGTGCGCTTTAGGAGGGCAACGAAGCGATTCGCAGTCACCCTGCCTCATGCAACACAAGCGCTGCACTCAGTTGACACTCAGTCTGTGGTCTAGCGAGGTTATCTGTATACGCTGGTCCCTAACAATATGTCAACTAACGCCACACTCGTTTGGACTCGTTCTCTAGTAGAGAGGCTAATTGATATTTATAGAGACCATGAATGCCTGTGGAAAGTTAAGTCAAAGGAGTGTAAAAATCGAAATGCAAAAGAACAAGCTCTGGTGAAAATAGTTGAAGTTTTAAAAAACTTTTGTGCACAAGTCACCATTGCCGAGGTTCGCAAGAAAATTCATACGTTGCGTTCGCAATTCCATCGTGAAATGAAGCTAAAACGAGAATCAACGAAATCTGGCGCAGGTGCTGACGAACTGTACACACCGAAACTCTGGTGCTTGGAATCATTGATGTTCATCAATGACAGCGATGCTCTTCGTCAGTCCACGTCTACTCTCGACGAAGACATTCAGGTTTCAAATGATGTAAGTTATTTTTACGTTAAGTTTTGATTTTATGTGTTTTTAACTACTCTAAACAATTTATACATTACTGTTTAGTGATTTGAAAGAATGATATAATATTGGTACGAATATTGGAAGTTTCTTTTTATAAATAGATTATATTTTGTTAAAACTGGATCTTTTTGAATGTGCTAATTTTTAACTATGATGACGAATTTCGGACTTCGTGTCAGTTACCAAAAAAAGATCTCGCTGCATAGCATTTGATAATAGATTAGATAGATCCAATGGCCACAAACAATTATTGATTTCATTATATTTATCTATGTAGTTCCGTTACAAAATCGCAATAAAAATCAAGTGTTTACAAGTATTGTCAGTAGTGCAATTACCTTAAATAATGATAATATATGGAAATGCATCTCAGAAAAAATGTATTATATATTGATTTCTGTTAACGAGTACAATTTACAACCAAGCCATATCTCTTTGCCATGATACTGCTCCTTCTTCATTGAAATACTCCATAAACTGTGCTTGCACGTACTTGGCCTCATTTCCTGCCCTTCTGCCGATCCTCTGTAGTCCCTGCAATTGTAGAATCAATTGAGCCAGATGGGCAATAGCCATCCGAAGAGTGTTTTCTGAGCATGTTGTGCAAGGTAGTACAGGCCAAAAATATTTTTTCGACCTTCGACTGTTCTAATTTAATAGTACCGGTAGTCAAAAATATTCTAAATCTGTTAGACATTATACCAAAGGCGTTTTCAACAGTACGGCGAGCTCTTGAGATCCTGTACGAGGCTATTCTTTGCTGATCTGTCTGATTTTTGTGCGGGTAAGGTTTAAATAGATAGGTTTTTAGTGGAAAGGCGTCATCGCCTAAAAGCACATATGATAACACTCTGTGGCTCCCTGGCATTTCACTGTCAGGAGGCACTCTTGCGGTTTTTGCTTGCAGTCTCCTGCTAAAAGTACAATTTCCCCACACTCCTCCATCTGAAACCCTTCCATTGCAACCTACGTCAACATAAATGAATTCGTAGTTAGCGTCAGCCGCTGCCATAAGCACAATGCTGTGAGTGTTTTTGTAATTGTAATAATAAGATCCACTGTTCAAAGGAGGTTGTATATTATATGCTTCCCGTCAACTGAGCCAATGCAGTGCGGGAAGTTCCAGCGAGTTTCATATTCCTCAGCAATGCGTAGCCATTAATTAATTCTCGGTTTGTGGTGTCTGAAAAGTATACAAAAACGATTAATTTCTAAATAAGTAATTCATTAACATATGTTATTTATTTTCAGGGAGCAGAAGGTGATCAGGACCAAGATATTTCGTATGAAGAATATTTTGGTGATACATTTACGGAAGCAACAACTCCTTCAACACCATCTACTCCTTCTAAATCAAATACTCCTTCTCTGCCTGAAATTTTGCAGTCAACTGCGAATGCGCTCCCTACCACTAACTCATCAGAAGCTTTTCTACTCCCACCAATGCCAAAAACGAGTAATCTCAACAAAAAGAAAAGGAAGGTAGATACTACTGATGAGTTAATTCATGTTGCATTATCTAAATTGACGGAGAAGAAAAATGATGATGATGACTTATCAGCATTTGGCGTAGTGGTGGCTACGCAAATTAGAAAGATGAATAAAAGACAGGCAACTATTTATAGAAAATGAATCAATGATGCATTGTTCATGAGAAGTATGAATATGTTGGAGACAAATTTGCATATTGTGACAGGATCAAATTGCACTGACAATATGAACTTTTAATTGTCATTTCAATGAAGATAAATGTTTGATTACTGTTTTTGTAGAGGTAATTCTATTAGGATTTTTTTTATTGTATATCATAATCTTTTGAAACGTAGGTTTCGTCCATAAAAACTCACAATGCATAAATCTGTTATTATTGTTACTTACGATGTAGGAAATGGATTACTTCAAACTTGGAATTATCGTTTTCATTTAAGTTAAAATATTTTTGTAGTTCAAGTATCAGAATGTTTTCATATAAAGGAAATTATAGCACAATCTATTGTGTTAATTTTTCATATTATTGTTTATTCTATTGACGATTTGGTTACTTAAATGTAAACTGGAAGTACATCATTTTGTATTTATGTAAGTACATTATTATTTTTTTTCTAAATGCAAAATAACTGATTTTGTTTTATTTACCTTCAAATAGTCATCCTTTAAAACAGCATAGATGGCTTCACAAGTTTCAATAACAATAACACTCAACGCAGACCTGGAAATTCTTGTGGAATACTGCAGTGATGTATAAGAGCAACCTGATGATATGAACAGCAAAGTTGCCTCTAATCTTGCTCCAGGAGATATACTGTCTCTCAAAATGGTGTCCTGCTTCTGGATGAGTGGCCTTATTTTCTTTAGCAGACTGTCAAACAAGTCCACTGGCAGTCTAGTGTAATTTTGAAAGTCTGATGCATTTTCAACCGATAATTCTTTGAATATGTAATTGTGTGAGTCCCTCTCTTCTTTGCAACCATTTTTTCACCCAAATACGGCGACGCCTACATCTTTTCTTAAACAGGAGCACACCCGAGAACAATGGCCCAGAGCTCAAATTCGGCTACATCCATCCTCACTGACGTCTAACTAGCAACTAATCTTCGAAGCGCGCGGTCGCGAGCTCCCGCGTACAAAAATGAGTGTGAACGGTTGTGGGCGTCAGGCTCTGCAGCAAGCGCTTGACACGCGCCTCACCGCCCATATCGTTGCCCCTAGTGTAAACGGGCCTCAAATTAGGGCGCTCTGCAGAACGTAACGCAACGAACCAGTTCAAGAACGTTCGTACGCCGTTTTTGCCTCGTCGAGGTGAAGTTTTCGCTCAGGCACAGCCACCCGGCGGATGACGTCATCATGTGACAAATAAAAAAAAGGCAGAATTTGCATGCATTTTTAACTTTTACAGTCATAGAAACGTTGTTTACAACCTGAATATTTAGGTTATTAAAAAGCGTCTATGATTAATTGAAATCATTATGCAATCGTGTGTCATACAGAAATACAACATGCACAGACTATCAAGTTTACGTCTTTGCTGTTACCGAGTTTTTCAGCCAGCGGAGGGCATTGAAAACTTAGTGAATCTGAGAGAAACGGAGGTGAGTTTGATATTTATTTACACATAAGGTCTTGAGGAGAGTCAAGACAAAACATTTTCGATCATTTATTTGAAGTTTTATATCATCTATTTTACTGTGTATGTATCGAAAGAGCGCCCCGATTTGCGCTGGTGTTTTTTTGTGAATCATCAACTGTATTCCGAAGACCCAACTGGCCGTCATTCAAACTGAGGAAAGAGTAAAGTGCAAACTGCAAACACAATGACAATAAGCCATTAGGCATAGAGGCTTATCATTAATCATCCTGTTACAGTGTAAGGGACAAATAAACTATCATAATTGAAGTAATGGGCTTTTTTCTTGAGAGTTGAGGGGGAATGTTTGTGATGGGCTTGCTGGCCACTGGCCTAGCCTCGTAGGGAACCCTGGACTAGCAAATTCAGCATTGAATTCGACAGCTGCTCTAAATTACCAGGTAGACATGGCATATTGGAGAGCAAGAACCCTTAAATCGGAGCGCACCTCCTACCGACATCACTGTCAAGACACTGCTGGTGGTGCGGTGCCACTAGGAAATGTGGGAAAGAGGAAGAGGTGGCACAGGGTGGCCAGTAAAGAGAAGGAGAAACTGAAAAAATAGTAGGAGGCGAAAAGGCGCTGGGCGCATAATTCGGTTTTTTTATGGTTTTTTCTTTGGGGTTGAAAGGGGTTCGGGGGGTTTTGGGAACCCATCAGGGCTTTGAAGGGTTATGAGCTTTAGATGGGGCTTGCAAGAATGTACAGTATGTACAATTTTACGTATATACAGTTGATTTTATGTACATCCAATAAACGTATTTAATATTATGATTTTTTTGGGTTTTTTTATCTTTTTATATATTTTTTTTTGATCGTTTTTTTCTTTATTATTTACAGGTTCGCTTGTTGGATTTTGGCGCTCTGATGAAATGATGTTGATGAAGATGAGGAGGATGATGAAATGATGAGATGATGAGATGATGAGTCGCTCAAGACTCTGGTTGTAGGGTTATATTTTTGGTAATTGTCGTTATTGTCGTGGGTCGTTCTCGGTGCGTTCGGTCGGTCAGTCTGTCTCCGTCAGTTTGCTTTGCG
>JALHKN010259848.1:0-12500 GCA_039513755.1 Hyalella sp. 3TK10
GTGTAAGTATGACCAGTTATTGCACGTTTCCTCGTCGAAATAAACAGTGATTTAATTTAGTATTTGTTGCTGGTGTTTCAATGCTCTGCTTGAAGAAAGGAAGCTAGCGATCGATGGAAGACTTTGACTGAATAATCATCGTAAATTCAAGCTCTTGCTGCATAATTTTGTTTGCTTGATGTGTACACTTAATTTTTCAGAATCCACCCCAAAGGAGAGAAAATATTTGTATCGAGTTTCACTTTATTATGATCATAAGTGACACGGGAACAAGTCACACAATATGGGCAGCAACAAGCTACTCTCAATTCACCTCGAAGAACTGGCGCACTCGCACGCTGGTGCTCTTCTGGTAAACAAATTAATGCGAAAATCATCCGAATAAGAAATCTGCACCAACTTTTCAACTTTAACAAAAATTATCCTTAATTATTATCTAAAATACTTAAATCTATCAATATAAATATCATGCTTAAAAATTTGTAAATTATAACATAGTTTAAACATCCAATTTGTGATTAAACATAATATTTAATTTATGAGATATGTCTCTAAAATCTAAAAAGTATTAATTAAATTTTCGTCTCACCCATTTCAACTCCCCATAAATAAATATCATCATGAGCATAAGTAATTAATTTAGAGAATTACACAACATGGCACGCCTCTTCATCTTCATTGAATAAGAGCAATTGCCAGACAACAGATAAACTTGGAACTTTCACATAAATAGAAACACACAACAGGGCCCCAACACTGAGACGAGAACACTAAAGCTAAGACAGATATGATATTATTGCAAGACTCATATCATTCACACACCAATATTTGTTCCCGATTCATATTTAATTTATTTCATTAATTTAATTATCAAACCTCTGCTACCATAAAGGTTGAAAAAGTCACTCCATATAAATTCCTTTTCAAACAACGAAAAATTTAGACTCGAAAGTGTGTCTATGAGGGAATTTGATGTTCATCCACAAAAAATTCATTAATTTACATTTACATTTATCATCCACTCATTTAAAAACATTATAACAGCGAGAACATGCTTGCCCACACACTTCAGTCTCCCTCTCTCAAGCTAGAACCTTTCAAGTCCCCCCTTTTCTAAATTTAACTGATTTTATTCATAACTTCTTTCTGGTATCGGTGAGTTTGAGAAAAAAACATCCGCCTCAATTAATTTTTGTAATGTCTGACTAAAGATAGTAAATTTCTCAATGACAGCTCGGCTCATTATTTGGAAGTTTGGCAAACGAGAAGTACAATCAAAGGATACTTCGATTTTCATTTCATCAATTTGAATTGAATTTATTCACGTCCAAGCAAATTCTCAAAATTAAGCCAGTTCATTTCGATTCAAGATCACTGAAATTACGTCCTCTGTATTGTTTTTTCAAACAAGCAGCTGCTAACAAGACTTTAATTCTATCAGGTTTATACAATGCATTAACAAACGAATACCACCAGCCAACAACAAATTGAACCGATCAGAAGCCTTTAGCCGGTGGAATCATTCTGGACCGTCATCTATTATCTACTTAGGCGAGAACATGCTTCTCTAGTGCGACTCTATGACGATGCTTATTATCTAGGACAAACACTACCTATAAACTTACACGAGTTTAACAGCAACAACAACTGGTGGGAATGTCCGTGAAAAAACCCAATTGTGAATGTTCACCGATTGAGAAAAGTTGTGCTTGTTCACCCATATCCACAAGTCATCTGAACGTAAATTTAATATTTGTGATGAAACCTGAGGACACTGCACCGAATTGAGCATTCAGGAATACGGTCAGATGAGCAAGGGAAAATAAGTAATAATTCTCGGACTGTCTTCATTCTATCCAGAAGAGCAATGCTCTGCATTCAAAAATCTCTATGTCTTATACTGTTTTGGCGTGAAGAGCAAAACTAATCGTGGCCCTAAAAATGAGTTCGCACCTATTTGTAACATGCATGTGAATGATTTAAAGTAAAAAATCATGGCTGTAACATTCGTTATTCACTTTATTAATTTTCTCACCTTCGGCTATAGTTACCCAATTGAGGACAATATCTTGACGCTTTAAGTTAGGTGGTAAATTTAATTGTAATTGTCTCTTATACAAAATTGTATCAGGAAATTTTATAATTTCGCCTCTCAAAATTTATGAAGTCTAAGTCTATTTCTTCATTCATCAAAACTGTTGTTCCTAGTGGAAATTACTTTCTATTGCGGGCGAGGCTGATAGTCTAAGAACAGATTTCTACTGAATACAAACACCTAAGAAAGACGAGTTTCATTAAATCGCTAAAGAAAATAAACATTTAGACCAATAATCAGTTAACAACGTTTCACAAGCCACATCACACATTGTATTTGGACAATTATTTACATAAATATTCAATAAAAAACAGATAACATTGAACTCACTTCAAATCAGTTACCGAAAGAATGTAGGTTATGTATGAAGAATTAAGCTCATCATGTTCGTTTTATTCTCATATCAGAAAACTTTCTCTAGTTGCGGGTAAAAACCCAAGTGGTTCTTACAATAATGATTGTGAGTTGAATGTGAAAATTATCTAAAAATTATTGAATTACCATGCAAATTTTGGTCTAAGATCAATTACATCGGCAACTCAACGCACGAAATAAGTTTTGAAACCTTATGCTCTTTCATTTATAACACGTTGCATGCATAAAACATCGGCTAGGGATGGCATACAAATATTCAACTAACTAATATAACAGTGTTCTCAATCATACTGCTTTGCTCTCAGTTTTAGAAGGGCATATTACACTACTTAACACTATGAAACATTGGTGCTCTTCATATTGAGTCTCCTAAAGTGTACTGATATGATGTAATTCTTTCAGCCAGAAGACTCATCTCCACAGGCTGGGGCATTGAAACCTACGTGGAAGCTAAAATATTTGAATTCAGTTATTTGACCTGAATACTCTCATAACTTATAATCACTATCGTCAATCTTTACTGCTGCCCTGATTTTAATGCGTTGTAGAATTTGAAATCGTATTTAAGTTTTATGTTTAGTGACACAGTGTACAATGAACAATACTTAATTGTATTCGTAAATTCAATTTTTTCAGTCTGATTACATCTCTTTTATTGTGCGTAATGTCAACAAATATCTTCTGCCTTTATCTTATTAATCAAATACTCAAATGGATAACAAAACTGTCGCGTTCAATCAAAGGATACAATCTCAAGTATAAAAACTCCTCACAGCGCACAAAGCTACAAAAATAAGATCCTAGGGTACAGAAGACACTAAGAAATATTAAGGCGCTATCTCAAAGATCATCCGATCGTCAATATTAGGAGTTTATTGCAAGCAAATGCAAAGTAATATAGCAATACAAGTCTAGAAATGCCATCTTTGCCTGAAGTGTGAATTAATTGCGAGAATCTATTTTGCCGCTTGAAAATCTCGCTTGTTACAAGCCCGTCTTTCCAAGTTTTGCTGCAGAATTTTTTCATCGGATCAAACGCAACCCTTGCTCGAACTAAGAAGGTAAGATAAGAACAGCTGCGTAGTTAATTCACCCAAGAATAATGGTTCATGTGAGGGATCAATGAAATATTTCATATTATCAAGGTTCAACTAATGCATTTCTTCGACTAATGCCACGAGAAATGCATTGAGTTTTTTTCGAAAAATCTTTGACAGGGGTCAAGAAATATTTACTGGTCGTAGTGGAAGTTTTCCTGCTGTTGTTGCCGGAATGGATTTCTGTCTTGTTGGGAGACGTTGCCGTTGACGCCTCCTGAGGCTCCTGCGCCATCGGCTGCTTGCATCTCGTAGCTCTCATAGGTCCCATAATTTTCCGGTTTCTGGTTGTCAGCTGCAAGACGGGCGAATTCCATATGATTTTTTACGTCTCCGGCAACTTGCTGCCCGTCTTGCATTGTGTAGGTCTGCATGCTGCCTCCAGGTGGCGCTCCCGTGTTGATTTTAACTTGCTGGTCTTCTTCGAAGGGCTTGTAGTGATGAACACCCTTCAGTGTGTAAATGAGCGGGCAGTAGAGCAAGTTTGTGACAGCAATTATCATGTTTAGGCCCACGAATCCAATGCTACTGACAACAGAACCTGCAATCATCGGTCCAAAAGCATACGCCATTGAATACGAAATGTCGGCGATGGCATAAATCGATCCGTAGACACTCACGTAACGCGTGTCCACTAAATGACCGAGAAGCGGAAGCAAAGCAGTGTCGATCAGTGCGATACCAAAGCAGATTGAGCAAATTGGAAGCATTACCATCCAATAGTTAGTTGAGAACGGGAGGAAAATGCAGCTGATTCCTTCCATTGCTAAACCAATAGTCGCAAGCAGCCATTGGTAACTCGGATGGCTCTTGGCCAGTTTGACTGTGACGACAACACCGGCCACGTGTGGAAAGAATGACGGTAACCAAATCATTCCCATTTGCCAGTTTTCTACAGTCATTGTATCCATCATCCAAACGCTGATTGTTGGCTCTAAGAACGCAAGAGAAACGTTGGCCATCACCAAAGCTCCAGCGCAGCACAGAATGTACGGGTCCATGAAGAGTCGCCAGATTGGAGTTCCAACTTTGTGCTCATGTCCTCTCTCTTTTCTTTGGTCTTTTATAGGCTGCATTACGACTCTCAGCATGACGGCATCAAATAGTGAAACGAATGCCAGAATGATAAACGGTACCTGTTTACCAGCAAATTGGTACAGAGTGCCTCCAAAAGGCGGCGCCACAAGACATCCAAATGATATGAAGGCCAGTGCAATCCCCAGAGCTTTCGTTCTTTCAGACTCTTCAGTGTAAGTGTCCGCTATCATGGCCAACCCTGAAGTGTCGGCAAAAGCCGACCCAACGCCTTGAAGGCCTCTTGCAAAGAATAGCAAACCATAAGATTGCCCAATCGCAAAAATTGCAGTCGAGAGAAACATAACAATTAGACCAAATGTAAGTGGTTTGTCGTAACCAACTCTATCGATGATCATTCCCGAGAAAGGATTAATCATTAACTGAACGAGCGCTTTAGAAGCGAACAATAAGCCAATTCCTGCCTCTTCTCCTTCGTAAACGACTACCTGATGTATCATTCGGTATCTCACTTGGGTGTCGTTCACCATGTAATTGCCTGAAGAGTTCGTGTAGTTTCGAGCATTGTAGAAATTATACTTTTGTTTGTCGCCACCTTCTAAATGAGTCGTCCATGCTCCAAGTTTCCTCAGGTAGTCAGGTATGATGGGCACAATGACCATGTAGAGCATGTTGTCAAGCAGCAGCGCTATGCTCACGATCACCAAGACGACTTTCCTTTGCACCCGCTGCTCGCTCAAGAAGTTGTAGAGCCATTCCCAACATTCTTGTAGGGATAACCCAAGGCCCGGCAGCACCAGGTTGCGAATCGAGTCGGGAACTTTAGGCATATTGAAAATCGTTTTTTAAAACGCTTCTGAACGCCCCAGTAGATAATGCGATTTGGTGCAAAGGAGGTTATCGGAAAGTTGTGAAGGAAGAATGAGATGGTGTTTAAATTTTATCAAGAAAACATCTCGAATCTGGAATTACAAAATGACCTCATTGCCAAAAGGTCGCAGCTTTCCTTGCAACAATTTTATTCCGGTGCTCGAGTTTTCCTATATCGTTGTGGCCTCGAGCAGGTTATCAAATTTGGCTTCGAGGTAAACTTGATTTGAGTTTGGTTCACATGAGGACACCACTCAACAGTTTGTAAATCGGAGATGGTGGTGATGACCAGTGATGGTGATGGCAGGAAGATCGACTTCGAACCCCCGGCACCACTTGGAACCTTCAAAAAATGATAAAAAAACATTAGATGGTTCCATGAAATTGAAAAATCCATTACCATTGAAGTTACTTCATGAGTAATAGCTGAATATGACTGGATAAAAGAGTATTTAATTCCAGCAGGTCATACGTAGAAAAAAAAGCAGTTATTTTTATGTTGAAATGCCCTCAGTGAGAGCGTTTCAACATTAAAATCCATTTATAATTTGGTGTATGTGGTGCCAGGGGTCCTGCACAGAGCGGATGAGACAAGGACAAACTTATACAAGGATCTTTGAGTTGAAATAGCTTCAAAAATAATTGACCATCACATTTACGAATAAAAAATCCTTAAAGCAGGAATTCCACCTATGAAAACAAAGGATTTAAAATGTTTCGAAGTGTAACCTAAATTCGTACATTTTAGGCCACTTCGTCGTTTCCTTAACTATCCTCAATTGTTGCTTAGCTATTTCCGTTTGTTGTCATAAACGAGAAGTACCTTTCCGTTTCAGCTGAAGCCTTGAACCCGTGTTATTATCCCTGCCTGTCGTAGTTCGGCTTCCAATCAATAAGCTCCGAAATTTGATTTTACAGGCTCAAAGCTTTTAAATGTTATAACTATTTTAGGACCAGTTTTATTTTTCCTCATATACGAAATTTTAGCAATTCAAACAAAATACACTTATAAATACTCGCAATAATATTTTCATTTAGAATCATTACGATACATATATTTAATCATTTGGAATATATTGACACACATTTCAATGCTAACCTTGTGGTTAGTGTAAGGTATATAAAACCTTATGGTTAGTGTAAGGTATATAAAACCTTATGGGCAGTGTAAGGTATATAAGGTATGGTTAGTGTAAGGTATATAAGCATTTGGCGTGTTCTAATCGTGTTTCATAGGGTATTCCTTACTTCTTTAACGGTAACTTATACTCTATTCCGGGAAACTTTTAATGAGTATTTTATGTTCTCTATGATGACGAAGTACGGCAAGGCAGAAGTCTCTTTACTCACAATGTTTACTGCCAGCTGCGTGCGTGGTCAGTGGTTGGGAGATCTCACGTCCTGCCGGCTGAATTATAGCGCAATACCTGCCGATAAAAAGATCGAAATCTTAAAATCGTGCATTGAAAATAATGAAGTATTCATAGTATGAAATAAATTATTAATATTGGTCGATAACAGAAATAAAATGAGGAAAAGTCCACGACACAAAAAAAAAGTGTTTAAGTTTTGGGCATTTTACGATGGATTTTCTATAAGATCAATTAAGGCAACGTTGAACGTAAGCGCTCAAATACAGTCGCGTTATAACTCTTAGCGTTTAAATCATTAAAGGCCTTCATAATCCTATAACGAGGAACATATTGATATTTTTATCACATAACATCGCCTTCATGCTCGTATCCCGACCACGGACATTCAGCGTCTACACATACATTCAATCTCTGAGGTTGCCATTCCAGAGCAGAGTTCCTGGAATTAAAACGACAGTATATAAAACTCCGTCTTTCAAGCTTGACTAAGGGCTCAATCTTTTACAAATTTCAAGCGGGGGCTGGTAAAAACTAAAATTTCCAACTCGGCTAATGACACTATTTTTAATGTGGTTTCTCTCTTTTCAGTGGCTTTGTATACCATGCGCGAGAGTACTTAAGCCTTCTATTTTATTTAATTCTAAAACTTTCTCGTCTCTCACTTGCATTTGAATGCATCTTGTATTAGAGACCGGGAATGTTGATGTTAAATTATTCTCGCTCCAGTGGCACAAATTCATTTTAAAAATATCAGGGGAATATTTTTTAAAATCCCGATTACTGAAGGTATGATTTTTTTATCTTTTCTGGCCCAACAGGTATATAATGACCATCAATTTTCTGTCCCACTTTTTTCCTGTTCGCGAACAGCGCGTCTTTCATGGGAAACAAGTGAACGCAGGTAAGATCAGCTGAATATCCAATCTTCAAACACTTCCTAATAACTTTGAGTGCAATCACTTCGTGAAGCGAAGCTCCTGAAACTTTATCTGCGTATATGAAGATGAAACTCGGCTCCTCTTCAGCACTCTCCAGTGTACTCAGTCAACCTCGTGATCCTCACGTGGATTGTCCTTTCACAAACTTTTGTGGTTAACGAGCTTGGCGCCTTCATTCATGCTCAGCTCTCAAGAAGCAGCTCAACGCAAACTTGCATTACTCAAAAATAGATGCATAGATTTACCATGAAAGCTCCCAGAGCGACAGAGGAGTAAACTTAAATACATCTGAAACAAAACAATTCCATGACGGAATCAAGTTCGTTCTAAAGCTTCTCTCCCCACTATCTATTCCAACACTTTCAACGTATAATTCGAGTAATTTAATAACCTATTTTCTCCAGTGTACAATAAACCACTAATTATTTCAACATGAAATCGGCGTTGTCTCAAAACCATGTTCCTTCATTAAGATCGCGTGAGCAACACCTACGCACGGACGAACAACGAAGTGCACATGAACGAGCGCCGTTATGCACAACCATGTACAGTCTTTAGCTTGCGTCGCACAGACAAACGAACAAATGGGCACACCTGGATCGATGCAAGCCTGGGGAGCTGCTCTCGAGGGGTGCGCGGGAGGGTGTGGCTCGCCCCGAGAACCCTCGTCTAGCAAGAGGCGACCTCTGCCCTTCCTCCCCACCTCTGCATCTATCGAGCCCCTCTCAATGTGCACATGCATTATTTGTAAGCTCTTTGAGGATTTTCTTATTTGCAGCCTCATCGAAAGAGTCTCCGCGAAATGCTGCTAATTGTCAGCATCTCAAGAGATGAGCAGCGATGAGAAGGCCTCAACTGCAGCTCAACAGAAATGTTTCTTCCTCTGAACTTTGTATAACCGACCTATCCTCGTAGTAAGGTCAAACTGTCCAAAGAAATGTCACTAAATATGGCTAGAAGACGCACTCTTATATTGTCATGCTTCATTTATTGATCGCAAGTAAGAGTGATTAGTAAAACATTTTCCTCGAGTGAGCATAAATTTTCAGGAGAATATCTTCACATTGCTAATGTAAACCGGGCAATACGGTCTCTGAATATTTTTTGAAATTGTAGTATAAACTATTGTGACGTGTATGAAAATTGCAAAAAAATTATTCAAATATGAATCTTATCTGATCCATTTTCATAAAGAGAACTTTATTCTGAGTAAGGTACATCAGGTGGTATTCCTAGTTACAGTAAATTATATTTCTAACGAGAAAACCAGAGCATTAAAATATACCTTTCATTATACATTTCTCCTTTCTGAGGACTTCTCGTCGTTGTTATCAAGGCATGTTGTTTATTACGCGAAAGCTTCCAAGTTTCCGAGGTAATGAGACTCATGAAACGCGTCCAAGAACCTTTTTCAAAGTTCATTCACTGAAGACGGCTTTTAGCTGCTGTGCAGTCGACACTGAAGACCACTTGGTCGTAGTAGCAGAAAAACTGACGCTCTATATTGATTTCATGTTATCGGTGAACGCTTTTTCTCTGGCTTACCGCTAGAACCTTTGTCACAGAATTTCTGCATTTCTCTACTCGTATATAAAGGAGCTAAGAATGCAATTCAAAGTAGTACGTTGACTTGAATTGATGCCGGGTAGAATGCATGAAATGATTCGTCATTATTAAGTTCAGTTTACGGCGTAGGCCCGATTTTATTCGGAGGGTAATAAAGGGAATGATTTTTTAAAAGTCATATTCTTTTCGCGTACGCGGTTTGATCCGGTACGGAATACAGTGAATTATTCATTTGTATTGAATTTATTCACCGTGAGGACAGGAATAAATTTGATTTGAATGCCGTATTGCTCACTAACGAGAGACGTGCATCTCGACGGGAGATGTAAAAAATTACTGTGAATTTGCATGTCAATACTGAAGTTATATCTGAAAAAAGTTGTTCTAAATTCAATAACTTTTTTTATTTTGACACACACATAAACATGAAGGGAATATTCTTGTCAATTCAGATGAGCATTGTAAGTTTCTAAAATCCTTTTCATGAATTTCGTCACAGATAATATCAACGTTGTAGTGGTATGTATAATTATTTAATTTTCAAATACCCGGAATATATTCAGACACATAACCGGAAAAAATCTGAGCATGACCATTATCAATTCTTCAAAAGTAGCAGAGAGAATTCTCAACTTCCATCTGGGAGAATACGAAATTACCTACGTCACTTAGAGCTAAAAGTTAACTCTTTTCTTGAACCCACTCACGCGCAGCACTGAGGCTCTTTCTGAGCGCGCTATTTTAAGGTAATGTTACGCTTAATTCTACAGAATGATTCGAACCAGTTTTACTTTTGGCTTGCTTCATGATAGATGGCATATTTTTTATTTTTATGATACAGTTCACTGATACCACAAGGGTAATTAGAACGACACGGTAATAACAAAGTTTTACATACGATTCGGCTCAGTAAAGCTCCTCTTATTCTTTCTTGGAGAGATGCAAAGCTTGGTTTAATATGTTTATTCGCACTATTTTTGAAGCTGAAATCGTCCTTCTCTTCAACTTTTCCAAACTTCTACCCTAATACTTTCCACGAATTTGAATTCGGAAAAATTTTAACATTCGAGCCCTGGTATCGGCAATGTAGAAAATGTTCTGCTTCTGTAAACTCTCACAAATTTCACAACCGTCAGGAGAGATTTTCAAAATATTTACATCATTGACTAACTTTCATTAGAATTTTCCCCTTGAGAATAAACTGGACTAGACTCTTGAGCTCTCTTGATCAAAATCAATGGGTCTTCCCAACCCATTGTATCAACTTTCCCGAGTTTTTTGCAACTTGAATGATGCTTTTTAAGTCATTTTTGAGGTCCTTGCTGTCTCTTGAGCTGCAAGCGAGGAGGCGCTTCAAGGAGCGTGGAGGGGAGATTCAATTCGGCCTGACAATGCAGCGCTGTCCGCCTGAGCTCACTCAGGTCATTACTCAGCAGTCGCATCAGCTTATAACGTAACAATGTAGCACGTTGAGCCGCAGATATCTAGGATACTTTAGTCAAAATTATTTCACGATACAGCTCTTCAAGATACTCAATTAGAACTGCAGTCAGACACTTTTTGGCTCCTTGACACAAAGCTCCCAATTCTGAATTTAAGTATGACAAATTTCGAGCTAATATCTGGGTACTATAAACTCTTAAGGAATTTATTAATGGTCATTTTTAAGGTCTAAAATAATTTCGCATCAAAACGGCTTACCGCAAGCAATAGCAATCAAGTTTGTTTTGAAAAATAATCATGTAACATTTCTTACGCATGTCGCTCTGCTTACTCATGGCATCAAACCATAAATGTAGAACAATGACTCAGCACTACAGACATTTCGTATAGACCAAGATGCGAACTTTATGCAAATCACAAATCCAATCACGCTCATACTCCAGGCTCGTGCGAGCGATCCAAGACGGCTGATCATGAACACGTAATTCCAAAACAGGCCCTTGCAATTACATACTTGTTCACAGTATGTAATTGTAATTGTTTACAGCGTATCAGTAAACATTTTTGGATGGGTGCTGTATTTTAAATTTTCATCCGGATTGTGACATGATTAAAAAAATATTATTATGTAAGTTTTGATGGGGATATTCAATTCTCAAATTGCCATATCATGGTAGAAAAAGATTATTGTGTTGAACATTATAATTCTTCGGCCTACATAATCTTCAGTTTTACTCATGTGTAAAATAATGTCAAATGTTTAAAGTTCGACCAAAGTTATCTCTCTTGTTTTCTTTTTTACACCGCTTTCTTTTTTTAGAGTGGGTTGATTTCGTGCACCCGTCGCTCGTGCTCAATCAGAGAACAATCAGTTCCCGCAATCAACGAGCTCCATCAATTGCAATCGTCGACAATCGTGAGTGATTGTTTTATGCTCCAAAGAAAGTCCTACGAAAGACAATTCTTCACTCGTGTGGACTCTTGCTCACTTCCCGGCAATTTCCTTGTTTACGATTGACGCTCGGAAACCAGTCCCAAATTAGCCGACTTCTTCGCCCGCCTGAGGGTGCAGAGGTAAAGAATAAAGAATGTGTCCAGCATCAGCACTCACGCCAAGCATCAGTCATTGATTACTACTACGCACATTTTCTAGGATTGCTGGATTTTTGATTGAAAACCAAAATAGTTTCATGCGTGCAATTCCAATCAACTTCGTTGCCAACGATTCATTGGGTTCAGCATCGACGCGCTCATTCGGTGAGTGTGCAAGACCATCGAGCGGTCCTATCGATTTATTCGATTGGATGGTCAAAGTCGTTTTATTCTTACGAGTTCCAGAATGAGTTCTTAGGCTCTTATTGGCGGGCGTTCACTGACAAATCGCACGATTTACTTATTCGTGCATCTGGTCAATAATCTACTACAGTGATCATAGCACTGATGGGAGTCGCTGACTGACAAATGACACTGATTAATTTTGCTATTTACTCTTCCACATTTCTTGTTTGGGAGTTCATAAATCATTCAACTTCATTTCTAAGTCGGTGTATTTTACGTTGCTTATTAGTTACATACAAATTATTAGGTCTTTAACTAAGTCAAGTTCAAATTTTCTCTGATCAGTGTTTTTACGATTGACTTAGTTTCTCAAAAATTAAAAATTTATTCGCACTTTTTTCTCAAACCAAAGCATGACTGAATTCATTCA
>JALHKN010260865.1:0-10775 GCA_039513755.1 Hyalella sp. 3TK10
GCCCGACCCAGGCCATCTCTTCCTTTTGTCTTTTTACCTGCTTATGCTTTGATTTACGATTTGCGTATTGTAGGAGGCTTCTAATTTTTAATTAATAAACTTATAGATTGATTTCACAAATACTCATAAAAATACATTGGAGCCATATGCCTAAAATAATTACCTACTCATGGATTACAATGGGCGGAGTACAAAAATTGGAATACAAAAACTGTTTCTGTGGCCGGGTATAAAGTCCTCACCAAGTCTTCCGGACCTTTCCAAACTTTCAGGCTGAAAACGAGAACCGTGCTCGATCACTTCGTAATCCGAGCTGCACTTATGCTCACTTTAGATTCTAAGTACCAGGTCGCCGGCCGCTATTACAAACCACTTCGTTTTGAACATTTTGTTGTTTTGCCGGCGAGATCGTGTCTAAAATCATAATACAAGATCATCATCTGCCGGCTACCCTTTCACATCGTACATCTGTCCCATGTATGTGGCCGGTGTTTCTACTGTAGATTGATTTGGTGATCAAGTTTGGCCGCGGCGACATTTAAAGTTTTCATGTAATTCACCGCGATGGATTCCATTAGCCTGTTTGTACGACTAGTGTGCTTGCTTGGTACTGGGAGGCTTGGTTAGCATTGGGCTCTTCCTGAAGAGATCATTCAGCAAGTGGTGTCGGAAATATTATTTGATGAAGAATTTATAATGATGAAGGGTTCAAGCCTCGGTTTACCCTCATAATTTTGTTATTATACATAAAACATGTATTAGCAGTACGCCAACAATTCGTTTGCATGGATAATGATGGGTCCACTTTTATTTCAAAATGCATTTTATTTTCAACAGTCCTTCCTTTAGTGACCAATAGTTGTATGAATTATTTATGTTGAATTAGTACTTTTTATGGTGAGTTTGGTGGTGCAGAACATCATGTTCAAAAGAAGAACTTGGGTGGCAACCCTCCGCCTATGACACTTGGCGTCTTCTACTTTCATGATTTCGTACATTAGTGAATTATTGTGACTTTTGTAAAAAATTGCGAGTGCTTTAGACCATTCAATCATGCAGTCATTCATCATCAAAGTCCGTCGGGGAGATCGCAACGGTTCTTTGGGGGGACATACTATGAAAAAGATCCGACTCAACAAGTCTCAGCTTCAGAAAGGCAACTCTCCCAACTCTGACCGTATGATCCAGGTGATCTCAGAGATCAGCGACCTTATCAAGTTCAACGGCATGTCCAAACTGGCGTCGGGGCCACCGAAAAATATCATCAAATATCGCACCAACGCACAGCCTCGTACTCTTTCGCAGATCCAAAACTTTCCCAACAGCAACGTAGTGACGAGCATCACAAACATCGAGCCCAACAAAGTGAAGAACTCGATTAACACTTGTGTGGCTCCGCCATTCCCACTTAATCAAGTCCGATCATTGAATTCTATTAATTCGGTTGCCAAGGCTCCATGTGTCGCGTCTTCTGCTTGGTCAGCTTCATCTGGAACTGCTACCATCACTGTTGGCAACATCCAACCAAAGACCGACTGCCATCCTGCTGTAAAGTCTGCTGCCATAACCGTGGGTAACATCCAGCCCAAGTCGGACTGCCATCTTCCTTCTATAAAAACTGTTACTACCTCATCTTCCGGCTGCTGTGTTAAACCTCTCACCACGCCGCTTGTGGTGACGTCTCAAAATAACACAAAAGCTGCCACCATCTTCACTACTGCATCTTTTCAGAGGCCCAATACTTCGCTTATTCATGAGACCCAACCTCACTATACAATTCAACTGAAAACTACTAAAAATTCAATTGGCTCTCCCACGATCACGTCCACCTCGTTCACTCCCATCAAGCCTTCCGACAGCAAACCTCCAAGCTTGAATTTACATAGACCACAGCCCATATTCATCAGAAAGGATCTCAGTGTCAAGGAAAATTCGGTGAGTTTGTTGAACGATACCAAAAATGATGATAAGAGTGACTGGGATGAGGAGGATTTCGATGAAGATTTTGACGATGGAGAACTATCGAGTGCGCCTATCAGAACTTTTTGTGTGAGCACAGGTTCTTGCAAGTCCAATAGTAGGCCGTGTCTGGATGCCTCTTGCTACAACAGGTACAACAAACACAATAGACTTCTGAAAATTTCCTCGGATGCTTCAAGATCACAGAAAATCAATGTCATCGGTAAAAGCAGCTTTGTTCCTGTAAGTACAATTTCAACTGTTATTGAGCTATTATTTTATTATTTCAATGGGATGTGCCCAACGTTTGAAGGACAAAGGAAATATGATTGTTTGCGTTCAGTGCGCGAACAAAGTTCCAGTCACTAAAGTAAAATTGCTTTGCTAAAGATTATTTTTTCTTCTAATAATCACAGATAATTTATTTCTATAATATAAGTGCACCTATAATTTTCTAACATTCAATCAATTCATCCTTCGTTCCTTCGTGACTGGTAAGAATTTAATCATTTTAAACTTGGTTTCATGGCCGTACTATTCGCAGAATATAATTTCCCAGCTAATTTTTTTCCCGTTTTCTTTCCCGCAACATCCANCCTTCGTTCCTTCGTGACTGGTAAGAATTTAATCATTTTAAACTTGGTTTGATGGCCGTACTATTCGCAGAATATAATTTCCCAGCTAATTTTTTTCTCGTTTTCTTTCCCGCAACATCCACGCTTAACT
This sequence comes from Hyalella sp. 3TK10, assembly GCA_039513755.1. Taxonomy (NCBI): domain Eukaryota; kingdom Metazoa; phylum Arthropoda; class Malacostraca; order Amphipoda; family Hyalellidae; genus Hyalella; species Hyalella sp. 3TK10. The sequence goes on from JALHKN010260865.1 coordinate 2,686, forward strand.
GCATGTCACCGAATAGGTTCTGTGAACCCTGCGACGTGATGTCAAATCCCATGGTTTTGAAGGGCCAAGCATTCAACGTGCGTGGCCTAACGCTCTTGTTTAGCCGTGTCAGCTGCTCGCAATTACGCCAGTGTTCGCTTGCTGAGATCTAGCGGCTGAGTACTAACTTGTGCGCCCAAGGCTTTGCTGCTCAACATCCATCGCACACATAGAGCCGATTGTCTTTGCGTGTGACCATTGTTAGGGCTCGCATCACGTACCTTATGGGATCGTGTGTTCTGTCATGCTGACGCTACTGATGTAGGCCTACAAAAATTTACTTTACGACTGCTTAGACGAAGTTCAGGTGGCCTCTAGTCATCGAATCCCATTACAAATTGACCGCGCAACTTTTCAATTGTTGAGAATGTACGGCATCGCGTAAACATATTCCAGACTGAAGTTCGTGGGCGAAATATAAATACATATTTTGTATGGATGGCTATCAACATAATTATAATTCCAAATGAATTCATAAAATGGCAAAATATTTATGAAAGTTCTTCTTGAATCATTGTTTAAAATAAACTCGCAAGTGTAATGCTGAATACAAGTTTAATGTTGCATCGTGAAATGTGTACCATTTAGTTTAGTGAACAACTCCAAAGGGATGCTCGTAGAGAATGTTGGGCAATGTTGGTCGATGTCCACCTCGCTCGCCATCTGCATTGTCAGAGACTCACGTCCTCGTATCTTCCCTCACGACCGTTTGCTCTTCTCCTAGTAAACACAAACTAATGCACTATTGTCACTCCGTTCGCAATGCATCAGACAAGCATCTCAAGTTTTTATTGCGCTGTCTAAATATCATGGATGAATCTCGTCCAGTTTAGAATGTCACCTTACCAAATTCTTTGCACTTTGATGAAGTGAATTACTTTTATGGAATTTGTATCAGTAAATAGTTTGTGGAGAAGTTATTTTTATTACTTTGGAACCGAAAAAAATCCTCGCATGTTGTCTGTCCATTGTCATATTTGGTGAACCGATTGATAGGTAAAAAAACATAAGCAGCCATTACTCTGAGTCATCGTTCGGTTAGCTAATCTTTTGTATGTAGCCACTCCAATACTATCTTGTTACAGCAGGAAGCTCATGTACGCTACATTATCGCAGCGTACAGCGTGCGCACGTAAAATATTCCATTCTTTTTTACCTGGTAACATTCATTCGTTTTTAATTACGAAAATTAAAGTCTCGATTTAGTTTCATATTTTTCTCGTAGTAGTTGTTTTCACGCCCTACATTTGGTTTGGAGCGTACCTAGCCTTACTATTTATTTACTTCTTGCATAAATTATTTATCAGAGGTTACGACGTCGAGGCCAGATATGTGGGCATCATTTAAGCAATTGAAGCTGCGATGGGTGCCATACATGTGATGCGGGACCACTGCATTTAATCACTTATTTTGGTGCTCCGTTCTTTGACTTGTTTGCGACTCGTTGTGTAGAGTTGCCTCCCTGAATGGTAGGCCTAATGAGATGACTCTTTTGTGGAGGCTGCCTTCCTAACGGGAAGTAGCTTACGCGCTCACTGAAGAATCGAAATATTTTTGACCATGCCATTTGAGCCTCTTGCTATAGGTTCGCAGCAATTACACGCCGTTTGCGATCAGCTTCACGAGTAACCAGTGATTTTCAAGTATCATATCCATATTTATTCTTTATTTGAGGTTATTATTTCTCAATCACGTGCTGCATATTCTTTAAAAGTCCCTTTCGAAGTAATGTATGTAACGTGAAACACGCCAGTATTTACAGCATTTCTGGTGTGTGTGTCATTGACAGTTTCATTGAAAGTTACAACGTTCCCTGATGTGCTGTGAAATTGACTGCGAGCTGGGTAATGAGATTTTAGTAACCGCCTTTCTTGTTCGTCTTTAACTTATTTTTTAACATTTTGATTGTTGTTTAATTTTACTGAATTTGCAGTTCATATTAAATAATATTGCATTAATTGCATCAGGTTAAACGAATGGATTCTTTTAACGTTAAATAGTTGGACGTATTTCGGATGCTGTAAATTTCTCACATTATATAAGCATCCATTTTGGTCAGGAAATTAAATTGATGTTCCGTTTTTTCATGATTTTACTCTGTACGGTGTCAGTTGATCTGATTTGATGGGGAGGCGAAGGCCCTGTTATAATTTTTATCAGGCAAATCTGTGCACGATGATACGCTGAGGGCGGCTGCGATAATTTCACTTGCGATTATTGAATGCATTACACTTGTTAATTATTATTTTCCTTCCCCCGAAAACGTATAGGGAAACAGCTCTTTATTACTCGATTTTATGTGTTGATCATTTGCTAAAGGCTATAGAAACTACGAACCAATTATATTCAAATGCTTATATTCTCTCCCATCAGCCAAAATTCGGCAGACTTAAATTTCAGTTTTTGAAGAACAAAATTTATATCCTGGCGTGTGATGCAGTGGATGTAGAAGCATTCATGCGTCTCTCATTATGCTTCAGCGCCTCATTAAATCGTTTAAGGTTGACGCGAATGCATGTATTGGATTATCACGCTTTCATTTGAAGTGTGGCCTGGTGAAACTGCATGATCAAGAAACATGCAAAGAATGCTTGTACGAAAAAAATATTGACCGAATCCGTGTAATGTATCCTATCGTTTTCAGTTACTTTCCCATGCATCCCGTTCTTGGGCAATGACGATAGCTTTTTGAATTATTTTTTTAACACGTATTAAACAATGAGATGACAAACTTCATTGTTTTTTAACATGTTAAACAGTAGCTGGAATAGGGCTAAAGTGTGAAAAGCAGAGTTGCATAATTCAACATACGCAACACGTCTAATAAGGCATGGACTTGTACTTGACCTTCAGAAAGATCCTGTTTACGGTGAAGTTTTGATGACTTTACTAAATTGAAGTCATAGCTCCACACGTCACTTCAGGACCAAGCTAAAAGTGTTTCTCATTTAGTTTTCCTTAGCGACTTAAAGATCTTTACGTTCTATGATTTATGGTTGAAGCTCAGACTTTATCGAAATAACCTAAAACTACTGCGAGACCTTATATAAAATGAAATGCTTTCCTAGCAAAAACCACGATGATTATAAATGTAAAATAATAATGCGAAGTAAAACGATGATTTTTCTTTTTAGTATGTAAAAAACAAATCGTTTTATTTTATATTTGAATCTTAATTCAAATGAAAAAGTTTCTTAGGGTTCTGAAGCTTGGGATATATTTCGAATTTGAAAATTAATCTTGTTAAAATCAGTTAATATATATACTGCTAAAGAATTTGCAGTCGCCTCAACTGGTAGTTTCATAAAATCCCATCATTCTTAAGAGTACTCATTTTATTTTTAACTTATAATTGTCGAACATCATTTTGTACTTACTTATAGTCAAGGCAAATCTTTATGTGGCAAATATTGTATTTCACTGTATTTAATGAAAATATTATGATGATTATGAAATCTGAATGACCATGTCAGATTTTTTATAGCCAATCAATTTTCTGTATACAATTTTCCAGAGGAAGAACAAGCTCGGAAAAAAATGTGTAATTAAATTTCATGCAAGTCCTGAAACTTGCCACGTTTTCATGCGATGCGCGGGTGCAAATCAAGCTCATTTTCACATTCAATAACTAAATGGTTAACTGGCAATTGTTTGATTTCATTTGGCTTTCTTCTATTTTTCAGGTAAATTTGGGAACGCGATGCCAACAATCAGAAACAGGGAAGAAGGTGGGATAGTCTTAAGCGACATTACCTGCATTTCCAACCCTCTCGTAGAACATCAAACTAACTTATCTTCGTTCTGATAATCATCTTGTCATGTGAACAGAGGTCATTAATCAGTAAGCTAATTCCGTTACTGATTTGATCAACGTCGTTCATGTCTCCAAATTCTGAAATAAGTTTCTGTAGTGAAAAGTTGTAATGAAACCTAAATATTTCAGACATTTCAAGGAAAGGCATTTGTAATTAAGTATCATTCTAATCTTCCTGAGGCATATAAAATGTACGATAAAGTCATCATGGCATGCTAATTAAGTATTTGACTTCAAATTGTACAAAAAACACAGTTGGTTGAAGAAGTGTATTCCGACTGAATTTGCGGGGATCAAAATGAACAGCTCGCTTTTGATCAACTCTTCATGTCACGATTAACCTATGACTCATTCTTTTTGTAGCATTTCCAAGACCTGTTCTAGTAAAAGCGACCGTAAATAATGTATCAAAATGTGACGACATGTTATGCGCAAGTCATCGACATAATATTTTTGTGATATGTTCTGTTGCCGGTCGGTAAACGACTACACAATTTAGACGCTTAATTACCCGTACACCTGCACTTCCATTGGCATTGGTTGATATTAGCTTATTGGCTCGTGTCTGAACGTCAGCTGAGTGGAATCGAGGTTGAAATTTGACGCCTACCAACTTTCTGTATTCATGCGGCGTTGCCAATTCCGTGATGCGTTTACCGCATTCGAATGAAGAACAAATGAAATTCGAAAGTAGAATATTTATGTGGACTGTATTTCCTGCATTCAATTCAATGGATTTTTTTGTTGCCGTAGATGTGCTCTACTTCGGCTTTCCCCTCATTACTTTCAGCAGGCGACTTTAAACGCGTTTTATGACAAATAAAACACAATTACCGATAATAGTTATCTCCGTTTAAAGTGAAGTGAGTACAACAGTCTGATTCATTCCCGACTCATCTTGGATCGCATCATTGCAATTTAGGATTTACTATTATGAAGAAACTATATCATTATTACATTCTTTTTTAGCCGAATGATTTTTTTCCAGCAATCTCTTCACCAGATTTAATGTGTTTCTACCACTTGGATTTCATGAGGAAAGTTTCTCTTTACAATTTATGAAGATTTTATGTGAAGAGTATTTATTGTATTTATTAACCGTTGTGTTGATTTATGAATCAAATCGATACCGTCCAGGAATTTCGATTGTGTGGATCTAGACATCGTGGGTCTTTCTTTGACCCAGTCTTAAAGTGTGCTCTGGAAATCAAAAGACTTTCAGTGAGCTCGTAAAGCTTCGTCGAATACAAAATATTATACCTGCTGATCGTGTATGCTAGACAAAATGTACTTTGAATGTTAACATCAATAATGCATTTTCATCCTTTTAGAGAACAACATATACTAGCAATATTAATGTTACAATACTGTACATTGAGGTTTTGAAAAAATTAAGATATTACTAGCAATAATGGGAGTGTATACTGTCTACCTGACAAAAGGGTCATGCTATTTGTCTGTTTCAGGTGGATGAGGTCATTGAAGAGATCCTTAGTCTGGAGGAATCACAAGGCATTAGGCATGTCGACTCCGCTTCGTATCATAACAATGCAAGTCCAATAATACCTTTCACCATTTGAGGATTTCCGTGTTTTGATTAACGGTGTCTTAACTTACGTTTATCTTTTTGATTTTTAATCGATGAAGGCTATCTTAATCTGGGTGTAGAGAAGAGGTTGGTTTTTACTCGCAGCCCAATAAAACATTCACATAGAAAGATATCGTTTTTTCATTAGTTAAATCATCATTATTGTCAAATATTGTATAAATTTACTGGGTAGTTTTGAATTCTGAAGTGGTTTCAACAATCGTTCAATAAAAACAGTTAATGGGAGTATGAACGACATATTTCAATTAGTCTGTGGTTATCTACTTACCATTGTACTAGATTATTATTAATGAATTACACCATCTTCTCTAATCAATATATTATCGAGTGTCATATTTTTTTCTTCGGCCATTTCTATTCCTATTTACTTCCACATTGCAAAATTCTTCGTTTCACTTAACTCAAACACACTACATTCTTTCTATGTTCAGCCCGTGTTAAACGCAATCAATAATCGATGAGAACCCAGCATATTTCCAGAGGTTTACATTTATTTCATGTTTGAGTTCAGCTTCTCTGAGATCAGGAAAAGTTTTTTCTTTGGCACCGTATCAAGTTCAATTGAAAGACCTGCAATTATATTCTATTTCTGTGACTACTGGCGATTTTTAATTGACTTACTCGGAGGTAATTGACTTCTTAAAACGGGCATGTACAGGACGTGCTCGGACTGGGCCCTGACTCGACGTCGGGGAGCGACATGCCCAGAGTCAAGCTGGAGGAACCGCATGTCGAGTCGGAGGGGCAGATGATCGCCATCATCAAAGAGCGACAGAAAAAGGACAACCATAACATGAGTGAGCAAACTGTACTAACAATGTAACCAAATACTCTGTAGAGAAAACACACTAGTAAGTGCACATTCTTTACGCATGTGCAAGACGTGGTGTGCTTTGTAAAGTGATTGCACCAACATTAGGAAAAACAATTTTCAAAAGAATATAATTCAATTATTACTCTATGTGTATCAAAATTATTTTCTAGGCCATTTGTGGTGGGTACCCAGTGTTCTCAATATGGAGATCTTATTAAAATTAATTAATATTTTACTCCCATGATGCATAACTTTAAAATATCGCTACGCAGCTTAGTTGTAATCTGACTCGTTTATGCTAGTTTTTCACTCCCGATTGAAAAAAAGATGGAACAAAGAAATGTTGTGAAATATCTTATCCATAATAATGGATTTAAAGCCCGTCGAGGTAAGACATCAACTCCATCTCACTCTGGAGATCTTAATGAAGCCTTAAACATATATATTGGCTGAATTTTACGTATTCCTTATTTATTTGCAGTCTTCACCGTTCGTGTCCTCTAAAAATTAATTTGCCTCTTAAGAGACTCGATTTCCCAATACATTATTTCTTGTGTCCGTGCAGTATCTGCTTACTTTTGTAAGTGAAAATGTGGCACTATCAGCCTTGATGGGGCCGTATATCCAACAATTATTACTAGTGTACAGTACTACATGTACTTTTGTTATGGTAATGCTAATAGAATGTCTCGATTTCATCATTAATCTAATGAAACATCCTTATGTCCGTGCACGATCGCTTACACTTGAGGAATGTTGATGTCACTGATTAGCCTCGATTTTCTCATCTACCCAAGCACTGTATCTTGTATTCATTATCGATTTTACCTTCATGCAGGTAATACTACTCAACAGCCTCAATTTCCTTACATATCCAATGTCTCTCTTGTGTCCATTATCTGCTTTACTTTTTGTTGTGTAAAAGTGGAAATTGTGCATACACTTTAATGGGTCGATCAGTAGGCTGGATGCATCAAGACTTGGACGACGAGAGACTCCGTGTTATGGTTCTTGAGCGGAGAGAAAGCTTGTGTGTCCTTATCGCGATATAAAGAACAAATTCTCAGCTCGTTCGTTTGTTGAATGCAAGCGAGTGATTTCCATTATTACTGAATTAGGCTTTTTCCATCTCTTCTAAGTGACACCCGCGAATGCATATTCAGGCTTAGAGATCACTATACTAATGCATGCATCTTTTACTGAGAGGCAATGGCCACTTACACTGTTACAGGTAAACTCACGTATGACCAACGATTGCACATGCTTCTCGATAAAAAACATCTGTGTTACATTTACTGACTTTTCATACGGATACGATATAATTAAACAGTGGTGCTCACAGATGAATTATTGAATAAAAATCTCGTGGAGGTGCTCACGAATGACTTATCAAATGCACTTGCTGTGAAATGTATAGGAGCAACTTCACAATTTGCAGTGTCTTCGCATTATTTTCATTTGTTCCACGTTCACTACCATCAACATATTACTTATTGTTAATTACTTGATCGTCTGATATGTTTCTGGTTATTTCATATGATTTATTTGACTGCTAAGAACTCTGGTGTTCTCTGTTTCCATGAATACAACCAATGCAAGGAAGATTTGTTGTATTTTCAGTTGAGCGGCGGCGTCGCTTTAACATCAACGACCGCATCAAGGAGCTCGCCACCCTCTTGCCTAAAACACACGAACCGTGAGTGCCGCTGGCAAATTTTTTGCTGCTGGTGAATTTTTTATTTCATTGATTTTACGTTGGGGCCGAGTCGTGAAACTTGTGTTCATTTTCACTGTTTTTTACATAATGGATCGTT
>JALHKN010268557.1:0-10839 GCA_039513755.1 Hyalella sp. 3TK10
ATAGAGACAATCTCAGCTTACTACATCGGGCATTCGTAAATAGTAGTGCTAGAATTTAAGTTTTTTTTTTTACGAAATAGCTAACAATTGTCAGTAGAATAATCATAATATTTTTCATTGCATTCAGGTGAATTTAGTTACTTTTTAACGAATATTGCTGGTCATATTGAAAAATACCACAATTATTGGTTAATATTCTGTCATATTACGCGTTACATGCAGGATTTTACTTCTATCTATCAACTCTATTGCATATTTATTCAAATAGTTGATACATAGATGTTGGCTTCAATTTTCCCGGATCCTGATACTCGATTTTGTAAGTAGTGATTTTTATAGTGGCTAATACTAAATTGCTCTCTCTCTCACTCTCTCTATGTTAGCTCTTTTAGTTCCGTTTTTGTGATTTTTATGTAAGCTCACCAGCCAATTAATATGATAACGCTACTTAAAATGCGATTTTTAATATTAATGCATGTCGGCATCCGCAGTTAGGGTGGATTTGTGGAATTATTATTAGGAATCGGTGGATGTGTCTGAAATATTACATCGTTAAAATGTGGCGCGTTCAGCCGCGATGAGGTAACGTTGTTGGTTTAAACCTAGTTTGCGTCAATTCCCGACCAGTTACAGCTAGTGGGTATGAATATAAAAAATCATGATTACATTGTTGTCAAGGCTTTAGACCCTCAATCACCATGAGAAATATGGCTGCTTGTTATTATTTTATTTTGGTCTCTATTATGTATTGATTGACTTGCGGCTTCGGAAGTCGAGAACTGTAGATCCGGTTATTCAAATTGCCAAATTGGGATGCATTTATTTTTTCAAGTTGAAATCGGATCAGCAAAACATTGAGATTGCTTATAAAAATTGTGTTGACTTGGACCCAACTTATGCAGGTTGTTTCTTCTTAATGATTCGATAACACTCGTAAATTAATTTGTTTATACCTATAAATTCATTCTAATTTAACTCGTGTATACTGCGAAATTTTGGGAGATGTGTGTAGTCTTTTTCAACCGGTGTTTATAAACTATCAACATACATTTAACCCTAACAACACTGATTTTTTATGTGTTTTTTTCGATGAAAATACGTAAGTAATTGAATGATGTCGTTTTAACCTGCGTATAGTCTGTTGATAAATAACCTTTTGATTAGCGAGTACGTTCATAGTTCGTGTGTCACCGACCGGGTTCTGCGGTGTTCAGTCTTTCATTGATGCTACACATCAGAAGTTTGTCATCATTAGGAATTCAGGACAGCTCAATCGGATTCCGAAATTCGCGTGTCATTTGTTTTAGTTACTGGACGTCATTCCTACAGATATCTTGCTGGCAAAAGTTTGCCAATAACATCAAGGTCGCAGCCTCTCATATCCATTCTTGTTTCTAGTGTCCGAGAGAACGATTGCATTCCATTCGAGCATTTAACCGCATGCTCTTAATGTTAAAAATGTATTCATTTTAAGGCTTCCATGCGTCGGCAGCTGGGGGAAAAGGCTCTTGTCGGGCATTTTCTGGTGGGTTTTTACATTGAAAAACCATTGAAGTTTTTCTAGGAAACGTTTTAATTGTTTTTATCATTATCTTCGAAAAGTCAGTCGCATGCCATACTTTAGAATTTGATGGCGTTATATGAGGATCTAATGAGCACATGTTTGAGCTTGCTTTCGAGATTGCTTAGAAGTTTCTTCTCATCCTAATCAGCTTGTGTCATTTTTAGTCATTGTACGGGTACAAATGCATCTTTTAACACTTACCATGCTTCAGCCTAATACTTTTATTCACACTCACTCCACGCTTTTGTTCGTATCTCTCCCTTAGTGTACCCACACTTTCTTTGACTTCCATATGTACCATAATCTTTGTAAAGCACCCTGAATTATACAGATAACGCCCGCGAAATATCACTTAATTACAGAGCAATTTCATGTGTCGGGGACTAAATAACATAAATATATTCAATTTCCTTCTCCCGTTGAACAGCTGATTTTAGAATCGCGGAAGAAGTTTGTCATCTTTGCTCCTATCACTGCACCTCATTTTACATTGTACGTGTCAACTAGCTGCGCATGAAACCCACCTGAAACCTTTCATGATTCTGCAAGTAGTAAATTTGCTGGTAATGAAATTTCTGCAAAACATAACTTTTTGTACGCCATCAAGTTTTTTGCACAAGTTTTTAAAAATATTTTCATCCCTAGAACCTACCACAGAATCGTTAGTTAGATTGCAGATGTTAAGACCTCAGCCTCAATCTGGCTTTTGACGGCTAATGATATCAGTCCAAATAGAACATTTTGATAGATGCAGGACTCGTGAAATTGTGCGAAATATGCTGTAATAGACGGATTGGCTTTATTTGTTACAGGGTTTGGTTTGGTATTGCAATGAGGTGAATTCCACCTCCAAAATGCTGCAATGCAGTTTTGTACATTCTGCCGGCCAGAGGTTGTTATTGTCATAGAACTAATTCATAGTTACACCATTAATTCATCTACATCTTGAATATTTTGATTGTTTACTGATGGTTAGCCATTACGACCCTCCAAGACCCACACAAAACACCCCTAAATTTTCTTGTAGAAAAATAAATTGCGTAACTAATATAGTTTCTAAATTTTATAACCTAGAAATGCTTACTTTTTGACGTGACGCTACTAAATCTCGCTGTAATTTGTAATTTAAAGTCATAAGGTAAGGTTTTCTGTGCCTTCACAGATGTTATCAGGCAGTATGGGATGCGAGTTTAACGTGTTCGTCTTATTAATTTCGTATAGTTTCGACAATAACTTCGTCAAATGCTTAGAGTAGTAGACAATAATATTGTTGTGTGCTAACTTAATCGTAATTTTACAGGGAACTGATGTGAGAATCTGTGAAGCATCTAATCTGTTTTCAAAGCATTTGGGACTCGTGAGTTTACTGAGAATGTACATTTGGTTGGAAACACATCTGACGTACATAAATTTGCTTGGATCTCATCTCGAGGAATGAGAATTGAAGGCAAGTCAAATATTTCATAATGTATCATCAGATGAAGCTTTCCTGTTGTCAAATTATGTGGATAATGTTTAAGGGTTGACGTATTAATATGGAAGTCTGGATACCGTCGTATACTCGTTAATTCTATACTTCTCTTCCTTCTATATTTGCGTTCCTTCTTTCGCTGTCTCATTTTATTCGTTCCATTCAATCTACGACTCGTACTTCAGTTTCCTTACATTCCTTACTTAATTGTCCTCGCATAACACACATATAATTGCTTGTACATTGCTGTCATCACTTTTCATTTATCCAGTAAAATATTTGTAATTCATCTAGGACACATATTTTTTTCATTCCTTGCTCTCATTTGAGTTCATTTTGAACCTGCAACAGATGTTTTTTTTTATTTACGGATTTTAGCGAAACTTCCAGCCGACTCTTCCCAAAGTCCCAACTCGCTTTGGACAATTTGCACTTCAACACAGAGTCGCATTCGTATCAGGAAAAAGTGACGGTCACGAACGTGTTTCGTAGACACTTCCTGAAAACTATGATAAATTTATCTGGAAAACCTGCTCCATGTTTTGTCCTGTTCGGCAATGTTAGACTCAAATTTGCTGGGTACGGACAGGCCTTGCCTAGTTTTCCTTTAAAGATTCTCATTGTAAAATCGAATTATTAGGACGACCAAAGTTTGTTTCGGAAAGAAGATTTGCATGCAACAACTTGCGGTTGCGGGTTCATTTTGAACGGTACTGTTTGCGATTGTGACTGTACTTTATATCAGTATTTTATTTCTATAAGTTTCATTAAAATATTTCTGTGAGTAAAACTGATACTTTCATCCAACTTCAATTCCTTTGCGTCTCAGGCTCTGAATATGCCTTGGAAACTGGCATATCTTCACTTTAAAATTCTTATGTCCAAGTTTGACCGATTTACTTGCCTGAAATTGAAAGGGGTAGATTTGAAGCTCATGGACAACCACTTCTGTGTTGTCAACCTCTACTTCTAAGGAAAAAATGGCAACTATTCGGACTCGTATCTTTATTACTTTATCTGGTTTTTGTAGAGACAATCTGTCATAACGTCTTTGAAAATTGTACAAGCCCATGTAATTCTTGATCGAACACCTTGGTCACCATTGGCGTTGATTATCTTCGCATTTGCTGAATGTTGAGAGCATTTCATTGAAGTGGGTTTTTAATGGTGTATCCGTCTCGATTTGGAGGACAAATGTGCGTAATGTACGCTTGTGCGCTGCAGTTTATCTTTGTTCTGTATTTCCTTCGTATTTTCTGCAACTCCAATTTATGTCATTTTCCACGCTGGATATTTCTATGGTGAAATTCACTGTGAAGCGCCATTGATTTGACCCTTGAATTATTTTATAAACTGCTATCCTCGTGATATGAAAATATTTTGAACAAGTGTTTTCATATGTACGAACATCAAATAACTTTTACCATCACTAATATTAATGTGCATATAATATGTCTTATGTCAATACTACTTGACTTAATGAATGCGTATATCAAGTCATAGAATTCATTCATAGAACAACAGTATGAATGTCGCATTTATCACGTACGATTGTTATTATTTTAATGTCGTGAATTGTTACAGCTTAGCTTCTCATTGAATGTATTCAAATTCTGCGACTTTCTACAAGCTGTTACTGGTCTCAATGAGGTTCCTAATTAAAGGGATCTATAATAAAACCTAATTGTCGACTTCAGTACGTAATTATACACCTTTAGTAATATTACAAGGAGCCAAAATCTAGTTAGTTCTGATGAGCAGTTAAAATTTAGTTAAGGTTGATGAGCACAACACGACTTGACGCCAGTATAATTCAATGGATTTATGATCATAAAACTATGCTCGTTTTATTCTTCACATTTCATGATGCACGTTACTAGCATCAACGTTTCAAAACCGAGTCACTATAACCTCTGGCTAGGTACAAGGGCCAGCACAATATCTTGGTCTTAAATTATCCACAACACTGAAGAAACATTTAAACGAATGATCGCTTTCGTTCACTACAGACAGCGTCTAATTTATCAAAGATTTGCCCGTTTTTCCCTTGGAGCCATCCTACCTGGCTGCGTGAGCTCCTCGCACTTAAGTTTTTTTTTCATCAAGCAATTCCGCTCACGTCATTTTCTTTGCTTTTTTATCGAGCTCGTTAATGAGAAGAGCGCTTTTTCTGCGAGTGAGCTGTGGCAGGACGGCGTGGTCAAGTGGAACTTTAGTGCGCGTGTGTTGGGTTATGGTGACTCATGGTTGAATACCTTAGGTGATGATGAATGGTTTAATCCATTAGGTGGTGATGAACAATAACTTTACCATGGGTGGTGACGAGTAACGTTTCAATTTCATTCTTGAGTGGTGATGAGCAATGGTTTATCGTGTTCGTTCAGGCAATGATCGGGTATCAGGCTATTGGTATATACTTAGTAGTAGTGAATGTTCAGTGATAAGACAGTGTTGATATGTTAGAACATCAAGACACGGTTGAGTTTGTTCAGATGCATGACAAGCGCGTATTTATTTATTGTGATAGCTTATCCTTAAAAATAACACGTTCGAATTGCATTCACATTTGATTCGATAGAGACGCAATTAGATTAGAATTCTGAGCCATTGACCGAGACCTAAAATTTCGCTAGTTATTTAACGGAAAAATGTAGAATAAAATTAATCAAAATGCGTGAAGACGGACTGATTGTATTTGTTACACCAAAGAATCAACTTCTTAAAAGTGATTTAGATTAGAAACTAGATTACTGTGTTTGAGACTCCTAAACATTTACGTGAAACGTAATGATTTTAAATAATATTGCTCATAAAGAACCAATATATGCCTTTCCCTAATAAGATTTTATGTTGATCAAAAATACCGTAGGTATATAGATATTTATTAAGATGAAAAATCTAGTGATAACTGTTCGCTGGAGCGGAATGGTAACCAGTGAAGGAAAAAACCATATCATAATGCGACGCTATTGATAACGGCACACGTCATCTTAACGTGTAAAGACTCCTGCTCTACGTTTCGGATGGATATCATTGATGCGAATAAACTCGCCTTATGGGAAGTCATCATGGGAATTTAGTTGTTACTAAGTTATGGAATTACCAAAAGAAGCAAAGAAAACCGAGGCAACAGAACAAAGTTGGTGAATTGGAATCGAACGCCGAGGAAAATCTGACTCGTAAAAACGTCTGTCCAGTAATGATCTCCAACGTTTCGTTAATATCCTTGATTTCAGTGCATACAACATCCACGACCTGCTACGTTGGAGGAAGTTTTTCAAAGCTGCACCAAGGGTCGAGTCTCACTGAAGTAAGTATTGAACATGCACTGCTTCACTATTGAATGTTCACCGCATTTACTATTTAATAAGCTCTGCATTTACTATTGAATAAGCACTGCATTTACTATTGAATAAGCACTGCATTTACTATTGAATAAGTACTGCATTTATTATTTAAAAAGCAATGCATTTACCATAGAAAATTCACTGCATTTATCATTAAACAATCGCTGCATTGGCCGTTGAATCCTCCATCCATTGATGATTGAATAATCACCGCTTTGACGATTGAATGAATAGATTCAATCAAAACAACTCACGGCATCAATTATAGAATACTGACTGCATGCAGAACACTTCTATGCAAACCCTCCTCGCTCCGTAGATGCTGCTGAAGGGATATTCTGTAAGCTGGATGGAAGCCCACTGTCAGTCGGACCGAGAGCGGTTCACTTGTTCTCTGTGGCAACACAGGAGTCGCGGCTGCTGAGCCTCTTCAATTCATCGCACGACCACTGCACTTCGTCAATGAGTTGCCGCTGTGATGATATCAACTGCAGTGCATTTGAACAAGGATAAGGATTGACACTGTGAATAATATTAGGAAATTCTCTCGTACACCAGTTGCTTTTAAATTAGGTAAATATGAGAAAAAACTTCCTGAATTCGCTTCAACTTTTAGAGATACATAAGAGAATGAATTTAATACATGAGATATGGTGAAAGGTAACCGTCATGACCATAATAGCATTACTTGAATTTAAATTTGTTTAAAACGGGTATTTACTGTCCTTACTTGGACTCCAAAGGTTTCACTGTAGGTAAAAATTGTAGATAGGATTATAGAGTACAAATTACCCCTTACTCGTTAATTGGCCAAATTGTGTTTGGAAGCTGAGCCACTTCTGTGTGCTTTGCCTAAATATCTAAACGTTTTCTCGAAATCATTCAAGTTGATCTGAATTGATTTTATTCTACGTTGAATCGCGTAATTAATAATAAATCCCCATATAATCAAGTAAAGACTTTAATATGGAATAATTCGCTTTTCAGTTTTAAAAAAGATGAGGTTTACGAGATGATTAAATTTTGTATCATTTACCGTAGATTGTTGCACGTGTGCACGCTCATCGCTTGAGAGATACTTAAATACGTTTAGTCTTTTCCGTAGACTTCAATTGTGAACCTTGCTACTGCAGTTCATAGGTGAATTATTGACAATCAGATGAACAAAATTGCCAACAGATGAACATAAATTATTCAAAACGATTTAGATCCCACTCATAAACTTATAAATGCAAGTTCTACAGGAATTGAATTTATAAGACGGCAGTGACCAACGTCTAAACTTAATTCAGCAATAGCTAGAATTTCCGAAAAAAATATGTGCATCGTTATCAATCAAATGACTTCAATTTTCAAAATATCAAAAGGTCCTCATTGAACTCACCTGAATCAAGACGAAAATGTATATAACGGAGAGTCTGGTACTCGCCACTTCCCTAGTGAATGCTCAACAATATTTAACGTTGTTTCTATGGCGTAGCAGGTGTTGTTGGAGCTTCATTAAACGCTGGCAAACTTTTAGTCTAGTTTCCACATTCAGGCTTTTGTTGTCGCGTGCATTGCCTCTTGATTCGATGTAATTCGGCTCATGACGCTTCGGGGAGAACGTCCGTTGACTCGGATCCAGCTCGCTCGAACTCAAGTTCGACCTGAGTTGTATAGTTCTAAGGCATTTTGAAACTTTGCTTGTTTTGTGATGGCATCGAAAATTTGGAGTCCCTGATTTGTTGTTGAAGCTTTCCTCAGGAGCAAAAAGTTCCTTAGTGGTTCTCATGAAATCCGAGGTAGAATTCGCGTAAGTTTGGTCGCTTTCTGAATTTATCAGAGGTTGTTTGTCCAAAAAAACTTCGCTTCCTCTAAGTTTTAGAATTCGGCTGCCGAGTTCCAATGCAGATTCTGAATTAAGAATCAGCAAACAATCTTGAATTTCTTGCAGAATTTGATCCGCAGACATATTTCTTTGGAAAAGAGGTACAAACATGCTTTGATAGAACATAAAAAGAGTGTATAAGGCTTTCATTACACAACTTTCGTTTCAAATACAAGGAACTTGTTCATGCCAAAAGAAAAATAAATTTCTTCAGAAGTTCCGGTGAAAGCATGAAAGCTCAAATTTTTAGGAGTTTAAAATATTTAATTAATTAATATTTTTAGTAAATAATATAGTTTAATAAAGATATATTTAAAAAGTAGGTTCTCATTTGAAGGTAGTTAGCTGATGGTATTTGAGATTAAAATCGGCCGTACAAGTTTATCAGAAGCAATAGAAATACGCTCAACAAAATCCAGTAACATTTTTTCAAATTGCTCTGCCATTTAACGGAAAAACTTAGGAATGCAAAAAATGAAGCCGCTCAATAACAGGAAATATCATTAAAAATTAATGTAGGGAAACTAAGCCAACCGATTCCCGGAAATAGAAGTTTGTAGCCTGAGCAGATGCCAATTGGCAGTGAAAGTTGTTCAGAATAATTGACAAGAATTGGAATTTTAAATGTAATCCCACCTGTTGACCAGCGTGCTGTCATCTCTCATCAGCTGCATCAATTAAAAACAATTATTTTTCAAATATAAATGATATATACGTCATTTTATTGTCATTTCAACTGTAATTGAGCAATTATAATTTTTTCAGTTATTTTTATATTGCAGTTGGTGATTTTATTTGTTGTTTGGTAATTATGTTTATTATTCAAAATTTATAACCATAGCGTACTCATAAGACCGTACTAAAATCACGTATGTTTGAAACACAGGACGTTAGAGGGCATGAAAATTCCGAACATTATCACCATTTTAATTTGAGAATCAATTTAAACTTTTGTTTATTTTCCTCGTCTTGCATTGCTCTACCTTACTCGTGCTTGCTCAATTCTTGAGATAATTAGGACCGTTTTCCGCAGAATTTTATGTGAATCGTGTAAAATTCAAATCGATTTAAAAATTAGAAAAAACAATTTTTGAAGAAGTGGAAACAATTTTCAAAAGGCTGAAACCTTTTTTAAAGAGGGGGAAAATAACTAGTTAGGATTCTTCAGAATTAATGAATGAACAGACAACAGCATGTGTTTTTATTTTCTTCCAGATTTGTGTTCGATATCCTTGGGATACTTATTTTTCATCGAGTTACAGTAACATACGTTCAACATGTAAAGACGCCCGTAAAATATAATAGCAACGAAATTTGTTAAGACACGTTCACGGTTAAATTTACCGACACCCCCTCCAGTTTAGTAATAAAATAGCGTAGATAATTGAAGTTCTGAAAAGGATTCCACACTTAAAAGACAAAAATTCAACTAAAGGTATTTTTTTCGTCGGTAAATTTTCACTTGTGTGACAAATCTACGATTAAATCTACCGGTAAAAATTTCTGTACGACAATAAAATACAATAGAAATTTATACTCTGGATTAAATCTCCAATCTTAAATTTAAATTTCTGTCGAGAGAAACCCAAAGAAACTCTTATTCATTATTGAAAAAGGTTAACTTTACCTTTGACTTAGATCTCGGGCTGAGACAATCGAGGAAGGGCTCGATTGGTGATAGTAGAACTGGTGGAACAAAGTCATCTGCAAAAATAACACCTCAAAATATTTCAGTCATGGGTTATGATCTTCGGATTTTTGTGAGAAATCTCAACATTCTATGAGGTTGTATGAGCCAAAACATCGAATCTAAGAGTACGGGTAATTTTTAATGATCTATTCATAATTAAATATATGTAAATAACTCTGAAAAAAATTATTTTTCGACGAACGGTTCTAAAATAAATTGCCCGATATTGTTTAAAGAACAATTTAAAATAATTTGGAGTTGACGAATTTTTCGTATCTACGGTAATTATAGAAGTAATTTGGTGCCAACCAAGTGTACCTACATAGAGAGGTTCATAGAAACTTGTTATTGGTAATGTTCGTCATTGTTTAAATTATGTAGAACCTTGCCACTCGAATGGAATTTCTTGACACTACATTCAATAATAAAACAAAATTAAATTAAACTCTCATCCTTGCGTAATTGTTTAAACCACACACATTTATACAATTGTTAATTATTTCCTTTTTCTGCCTCTTTCGAAATTTTCCCTTGAAGTACTTTTCCATGACAAATTTCAGCTAGTGCCCAATTCAAATGAAATTCTTTAATTTTATTTGAACATTTGCTTTGAATATTGTAAAAATAAAGACAATTGCTTGAAAAATAGGATGTTTTCTGAACAGACTATACCTTATACAATAATTCGAATCTTTAATTGAATTTTTTACTCTAATGACCTTCATGACAACTACACAACAAAGCAGGAACTCCGTATATAATGTTTCCCACAGAAAAATAGGGGTAACATTACAAGCAAAACGGGGTAAAAACGGGGTAGCTTCTCGGGGTAACATTACAAGCAAAACGGGGTAAAAACGGGGTAGCTTCTCGGGGTAACATTACAAGCAAAACGGG
>JALHKN010268847.1:0-10064 GCA_039513755.1 Hyalella sp. 3TK10
ACCGCTTTTAGGAGAACGACATTTGCTGCAGGCAGCGGCAGCTCTCGACTTCCACTCCCGGGCCTTTTTGACAGCGTCACGGAGGGAGGAAACGGCAGGCAAATGTGCACGAACGCGGCCTGCTTCCTGCAGCATCTGCTCGGCTTCCTGCAGCGTGCACTGCCTGCAATTGTAGAGAATTATTCGTCTGACGATTAATCAGAACAGATTATTTGATTTAATCCTGAATTAGGCCAATATAATTACTTAAATGAAAAAACAAAGTTAACCTTTCATTTCGCAAGCATTGAGACTTTATCACTGGTTTCAACTTGCAATTAGGCCACAGTTATGCAATGGAAGATGATTTCAACCTTCAGCTGGACTGGACTGTACAGCTGAACAGAGTATCACAATTTAGTCTATTTTCCATTTTTTTAAACATGGAAGCTTTAAAAAAATTGGTGAATAATTCACCAATCAAATTTTCGTTTGTAACAATAAATTAGCAAAGCATCTTATTAAAAACAAACACTCACTTGCTAGTCAGTAGAGCCGCGGCCTTGGCATCGTATTCCTCGATATCGTTGCAGAGCTGCTGCAGAGCGACACGTGTGCGCTCCACACGGCGGTGTGGGGGCAACTGATGTGATTTGTTAAGCAAAGCGCGTACTGTGTCAGCCGTGACTGTGTTCTCACAGTCTAGTGTGTCCTGGACTTCTTCCAGCCACTGCACCTATTAAAGAAGTGTCAAATATTATTGATAACAATAATACTGCAAAAGAGAGTCTGAACCAACGATACGTTTGTTAAGTTTAGAGCCTTAGTGAGAATTAACTAAGAAAGTGAAAACTATAAATAATAGTATGTTTGAAACGAGTAAAATGTCATTAATATTGCATTTATAAAGCGGAAAATATTAATAACGGCACGTATAAAAAGTGCCAACACCATTAATAAATACTATAAAACGTGTCGTGTAATAGGCATGTAAAACAGTAAAAACTATAGCTAGAACTTTGCCCTTGGCGTTTTCACTGACCGAGATGAGCAGCAAAACATTCTAAGCACGTTCAGCGTCCGGTTACCGTGAGGAAGTACGCTCGAGGAAGTACATACTCCGTTTTCCCCATGCATCAAAGTACGAGCCCAACATTTAAAGGATAATGTCTTTGATATCAGCTTTTTATCTGAATGAGGCTGATCATCAGAACAATTACTAAATTCTATATCTTCCCTGTTGCTCTAACAGCAACATAACGACTTACTTTCTGCAGCCTATGACGCAGCCTTGCAAGCTCAGCCAGTTCAATATCAAGACCCAATCCGGTCTCGAGTAACTCTGAGAGGTGTTCACTATGGACGTTCTCATCATCACTTTCATTCTCTTTATCATCAGCTGCCTTATCCTCTTCATTCTCTTCTTTCTTTATTTCTTCTTTTGAGTCCACTTCCATTGCACCAGAATCGTCTTTAGTATCGGCAACTGGCTTTTTCTTGCGCTTGGATTTTTTAGCGTCAAGTTCCTCTTGATTGGAATTGGATTTAGAGTTGCTCGACTCATCTTCACGCAGGACATAATCTGCAAGCCAGCGGTCACTTTCCACCAACGCGGCAGCCGCCTGCAGAATGTACTTTCAGTTAATAAACTAGATAATTCATCAATATCATTCGTGAAAACAAAACAATTTCAAGTATTCAAATGGAAAGACGATAACAATTTGTGATCTAGATTTATCACTATGTTCTTTAATCAACTACCGTCATTTTAATAGAGTGAATTGTTTGATGCTCAGACGCACGATAATGATGTCGTGCGTTGATTTAAACAAACGTGAGTTTAATAGGACAACTTGTACATTCAGATTTCATATGAGTGAAATACACCTTCAATAACCGTTTGATTCATATTTACAATTCGTTGTTACCAAAACAATCTAATCACTGTGTCCAATACATAAAACTTCACGGAATTATAACGCATTATTAGCATTGCAACTTAAGGAACATCATAACTGCACACTTCCAACACCACCTACATGATTGTTATCGACACAACGAGCTATAAATAGAAATATCAAAAAATCATTTGGGAAGCACATCATACCTTATGCTGGTAAGCAACCACGGTGTCGAGAATTTCCTTGACGCCTTCACCCTCCTTAATGGAACAAGCAAGTGAACAAATCTGGTCATAGAAGAGCTGAAGTTCTTCCAAAGTTAGGCGACTTTTAGGGTCACCGCTGCCACGCGTTCTGTAGGGAATAGAGAGCTATATTACAAGGGAAATTCATGTCTATATTAAACAAAAATGTACTGAACAGAGCAAATGATAACCGAGGAGATTATCAAAATTGTATTCATCAAGGAACGTTCAGTGACTATTGTAAATCGATACAAATTAATCTCATATTCAATCAATGTCAACAACACATCATTTGTACGTCTTGTCCTGATACTACCGATGTTTTTCCTGATACCTAATCATCAGATCCTGAAGTTTCCCACTTATGTCACGACATTTACGAATCTTGTGCGGACAATTACGCACCTTGTTCTGACTTTCTTAGCGTTGAGATGCGCTGCCACAGCGGCACATTTATCAGCCTCAGCCACGGCCGCCAACAAGGCTCCCAGAAGCTCGTTGTCAGGGAACCGACGCTCCTCTGCCGTCGTCACTAGAACCCGCAGGTCTTCTAACTCTGGAACACAAATCCCAACTGTGACGGTGGTTGTACAATTCTTTTGATATCGATGTGCAAAAACTAGGTTTTAATAGTAGTAATATTGTAGTATTTTCTGGCACTTAAGTGCTACGAAGAGACAAAAATCAACAGCGTTGATGTGTACAAATGCTCAAGTTCAGCTTACAGTAATCGCCCACAAAACCAATGGCAGGAAATAAGATCTTGTTGGTTATTTAATCGAAAAATTCCAATAGTAATGAAATTACCTAAATTTCAACACTACCTATGTTGAGTGCAACATATGATTGGCTTTGATGGAGCGAGATAGTTTGGCATATTCAACTTTATTCCTACAACACAGAGACTTCAACGTATTAATGTACACAAATAGTCCTATAGATTTGGTGAAATAATTTCATTCTCAACTGAACAACCAAGAACTAATTCATGCGATTGTAGCGCAACAGTATCAACGGGAAAAGACCAAGAAAAACCCTTATAAAAACATAACAAGGAGTTTACTTAGATTGACTTACCGAGTTTGTCCTCAGGCAGTTTGGCCTCAAGAGCGCGTTTAACTTCGGATGCCCAGTGATCAAAAGACTCAGCTCGTTGCTTCAGCTGTTGTAGCATTGGAGGAAGCTCGTCCAGAGTGTAGCGGTACCTGGAAAGATAGGTATAAATATATTAACTGCCACGATCTGTATTGCCTTTGAATACACATGATAATTTTTCTCATGTTCTTTACAAAATAGAAGCCCTATATCGGAAAACCTAAAAACTCCATGATATAACTACTTTTCAATATTATCGTTATATTCCATTTCCTTTGCTGAAAAACTTGTTCACAGAAATATTCTTTGATTTTCATCCCTTCACTCACACAAAATTAATCTAAACATCAATAGGATATTATTATCACATCTCTGCAACACTGAGCCCTACATACACTTGGTTAAGGTCAACTCACAAAATGCATTAAATATTCCGAACGCCATCAAACAGTGAAAGCAGACCACAAACTTGATATGAAAATAGCCCTGAGCCATTTTGCAACAACAGGTTTAGATTTTTTCACTTTGCAAAGCCCAATGGAAGTCTCATAAAACTCTAATATTGCCTGGAACTGACCTGAGCACATGCTGAGCAGCAGGACAGTCACACAGACTTCTGTGGTGCCTGAGACACACGAGTTTGGAGGGACAGCAGCTGCAGGTCACGGCTGACAGGAAGCACGTTGTCTTGCAGAACTCGCACTGACGCTCGTCGTCGGGTAGAAGTTCAAATGCGTCCCGTTCTGCTGCTTTTACGCCCTGAAATATTCATTAGAATGAAAATAAATATATTTCGTTGGTGAAAAATATGAGAAAGCTATTTTAAGAATATGTGAAAACACATCCTTAGTTTTTGGCCAAAAACACCCTTGGCCTTACTTTGTTGGCCATGGGGCGCAACACACAGTTAGACTTAGTTTTGATTCACTTTGTGATACAATGATAAATTAACTCGTTTGTAGTATAATCATTAAGATAATGCATCCCAAACGGATTGGCGCGACTTTAGTGTGCGGTTGTGTAATGAAGGAACAAAAATTCCGATAGTGATACTTAAAGAGCGATAGTTCAAGGAAACAATGCACACAAGTAAACGGTGCATACATCATGAAGAACACAGCCAGTAAATATTGCAAGAATATAAGAAAAATATACGATTCTCATTTTTGAAGTTCTTGGTGTTCTCTTAAAATTTGAAGAAGTCTTAGTAACCACTAAATGCAGAGTGAAAATCAATTTGCATTGATGAATTTTGTTAGCTGCAATAACCACTCACCCACTGCAGAAGAGCTTTGCGTTGACGCTTCTCCCCATCGACCATCTTTAGAAGATCTTGGTAAGTCGCGGCAGCGACGGTGAGTTCCAGCGACTCGGGGGACGAAGCCATCTTGCACACAAGCTCGTCATGGGAAAACACACAGTATCGCTTCAATCTGCTGTAGTGGTCGATGCACTCGCGGCCGATGGCCAGCCAGTCTGGAGGGGCGAAATTCACGGCCTCCGCGAAATTGTATCCTTGATTGAATCCGGCGTGGTAAGAGCGCGGGAACGTGATCATGAACTCACCGGCATGTTGGTCGCACCGAACGATGGGCACGTCTGAGGAATCTCCATATAGTTAAGAAATTCTCAAAAAATGGATATGATTCATGATACATAGTAATATATAACAAGATAGCTTAGAACCGTTGTATTACTTAACGGACAATCAAGCTAGAACAAAAACAAGAGAACTTCTTCCGTCAAAGGCACCCCTCACAATATCTCGTCTTTTTATGTGAATTCTCCGTGAATATTCCACATTGATGAATGGACTGGATAAACTTTACACTTCATATCTCACGTCCCGTTTCAGTGAACATTGCTCAAACATTTGTCAGTGATGTGTTCATTCACCATCAGTCACAACTCATGTCAGCAAATTATCAATAGCATTCGGGAATCTAGGAATCTCATAGTCAGGCTTACTGACACTCTTGTGAATTATTTCGGTGAATATTCTGAATAAATTGAAGCTCAAGACTCACCATCTCGCATGAGGATGTTGGGGTTCATGATGGTAACGAGCTGATGCAGGAGGTCAGGCTGGCTCTCAAAGAGCTCAGGAGCTGCACTCTTCATACAAGTTTCGAATTTTTCTGCTTCTCCACCCGGTACTCCATACCACGTTTTAGGCTCTCCCCTTGGGAGTGAAATTTAAATAATTAGTAAAACCTTACTAGTAATAAACATACCATCAGACAAATAAATAATTCAATGAAAAGTGCTTGTAGTAAGCACTTTCAGAAAGTAAGATAAGTTGCCATTTGAATAAATTTGTAAAACGTTTTGATTGATTGATGATTCTGTAGCTCCACAACGAGGACTCCTAGTAACCCAATAGAGCAACAAAACAACCTAGACTAATATACTGAAATGTGCTTCAAGAAATGTAAGTCAAGGCGTGACTCACCAGTGGAGGTAGTTGATGCTGTAGCTCCAGTGGTCCTCGTTGTGCCAGCAGAAGGTGCTGAAGCACATGCCCACGTACATCCAGGGCACCTTCATGCCGCTGATATCGCACCCGATGTGAGCCAGCACCGAGCCTTCTTGCACCGGCAGGTTGTTCAGGTTCCAGCTGTCATTTGCATACACCTGCGAAATACAAAAATTAGAAAAACATTTGTCTTCGTACTACGTTACTGATTGATCGTCATTCCTTTCTATTACTCTGACGCATAAATATCATCAATACTTTCTTACCATAAATACACCGTTAATATGCTTGTGCCACATCAAGGTATTACTTAGTTTACATGCACCATCAATACATCAGTGTCTGATATTGTAAATATATTCTCGTCATATTTAACCATCAAAATTTAGTAGATAGATGTAACCATCTCTACCCACAACTTTTTACCTTATTTTTCTTAATTTTTGAAAGGGCCAGATACTAAACACAATATAACTCCTTTAAAACAAAAGGAGTTCACGTTTCTCTCACCTACAAATACAGTTAACAAAATCTAGGTGTTATATGAAGGATATCATAACTATTTCTAAACAAATTCAAGATGAAAAACCTTCCATTAAAACCGAAAACACCTCAGGAAACTAGCAACATTTATGGAAAACAAACATTTCACAAAAACCTGAAATATTTTGTGTAAACCAAGAACATCTCTCAAAAGCCAGGAAAATTTTTACGGAAAGTAGAAACAGTGCACAAGGAGCAGTATATTGGACACAAGGTTTGCTAACGCATCAGCTATGAAGCTATCTCGTACCGAAAGTCAAAAAAAGTCATCACTAACAAGTTGGAAGGTCTAGATCATCACAAATTTCTTAATTCAAAAATTATTCATCACCCACAAGGGGCGGAAGGTCTCAAATGGCCAGTGCGCTGAAGCTGCAAGAAAGAAGCAATGTTAGCATCTCAGAGAGACAAAGAACGAAGGAGAGACGGGTGAACAGCAACAGAAACTAAGGCACTCGTACAAGTGGTCGCTTAAACAAGACGTCGGCCACCCGCACAGGAGACAGAGAAGGGAGAGGCAAGGAATCCTACCTACATAACAACTTAACCACACAACTGAGACCCGCAGTCAGATACCACGAGCTCTGTGGTGGGGCGCTCTGGAACAATGCCCCTGGGAGTTCGAAATCCCATAGGACTTCTGAAGAGCTAAGACATGTCAGAAGCCCCCCCCACACAAGAGCAAACAGTTCACAAAAACCCAAGAACATTCGCGAAACGCATCTAATTGCCACCTGGTCAGCAGGCATGAGGTTGTTGGAGTGGTGGGTGGGGAAGCCAGAGCCATGGTCCATAGTGTGCAGGTCAGCTCCGTACTCCACGGTCACGTCTTCGTCGATGGATGACACTATGCGCCAGAACTCCCGTTCTGCCATTGTGGTAGGTACCAACTGCAAGAAAAAATGCAAAATTGTATAAAGTGACAACGAAATGAATTTAGATACCTACGTTAGAAGTATTGCTGTGGTGGTAGAAGTAGTATTGTTTTGGTGGAAGAAACAGTATTGTGGAAGTCGAAGTAGTATTGAAGTAGGAGAACTAGTATTGTAGTAGAAGTGGTATGCATGTTCAAGTAAATTACCGCTCATACAAATTAAAACTACACAATTTACAAGTTTTATCACTGTAGCAAAAAAATCCGTATTTACATGGCCAGGCATGTTGAAGTAGTCCTGCAATCATGCATATTTTCTGACTTCATCGATTTATTTGTACAAGCAATTAAATCAAAACATACATGGACGGGCATGTTGAAGTAGTCTTGCAATCATGCATATTTTCTGACTTAACTTCATCAATTTATTTCTACATGCAATTAAATCAACACGTGCAATCGTACATGGACGGGCATGTTGAAGTAGTCCTGCAATCATGCATATTTCCTGACTTAACTTCATTGATTTATTTCTACAAGCAATGAAATCAACACGTACATGGACGGGCATGTTGAAGTAGTCCTGCTTGAATTTGTCGGCCATCTCCCCAAAAGACTGCAAGTTGTACTCCTTTTGTGCCTGTTCAAAGCCGAACGCCTCAAGCGGCTTGCTCACTTCTACAGCAACACACTTGGGGCACCGCCAGTCACCTGTAGTCAGAACACCCGTTCATTACACATCGACAGAAACCTTTAACTTCAGGAAAACAGAACTAGGGTAATTTCAACAGGATGGAAAACGGAATTCTAGTGTTAATAATTGGAAGGAAAATAAAATGTCAGTAATACCAAGTTGACACATGCAGTAATTATACATAAATGTGCACTAGATGGATGACACTGACACAGTTTTGACACGACTTCAAGATTTGTGAGCAGGATACCGTGCGCATTGGAAGCTTGAACATACATTTTCATTAATAATTTTTTGTCCAAGAGGATCATTTTAATCTCTTCATCACGCTTGTAAATATGCGCTACTTCGTCATTTAAAAGGGATTTTTATAGCAAGAACCTAACACACAATACTGGTGGGAAAACATGCAAACATTTCCGTTCTTTATGAATTTTTTTGGTTTGTGTGGTTTCATTGCATGCTTGAAGTTCAAGTCTCACAGTGTGGCTGAGAACAGCAGTAAATGAAAGATTTTTTGCATTCATTTGTATATACTGAACGGCTTCAAGATTTTATTTAATATCATACACATGAATAAAATGGTAACCACGATACTCAACTAATGAATACTCATGGCAAGGCACATCGTTCAAAATTAAAGAAAAAGCTCAGAAATACCAGGCTATGGTTAGGCACTATGAGGTTGGCATAAGGTTCTCACCTTTCGGTATCTCAGTGAGGCTGGGCATGAGGCAGAAGGTGTGGTAGGAATCATCGCAACCATCACATAGCAGCATGTGCTCCTCTGCATCACCACGCCCGCAGTTCAAGCAGATGTACTTTGCAAGCTGCAACAAACAAGGCATGTGTCATTATATGGGTAGACTACCAAGTAGGCAATATGCGTTCATGCACATGTATCTTACCGGCTATAATGAAACTAATATTGCTCGCTTAGAACAGTGTCAGACATCCGACCTTAACTGATCAATCAAATTTTAGCTAGTTAAAAAGTGAAGAAAAAATTATTACAGAGCCCAAACCTCTCTCTCCACACCGCACAAGAGGCACACAGCTAAGGGAAGTACAAGGAATCCTGCCGACATAACAACTTCACCAGACAATTGAGAGTCACAGTCAGATACTACAAGCTCTGTGGTGGGTGGCTCAGGAAAAATGCCCTTGGGAACACAAAACCTCACAGGACTTCTGACAAGCAAAGAAAGACATCAGAAGACCCCCCTGAGGAGGGGATGATCTGTCAGTCCCTGTCTTTATTTGAAGCGTATTCGTGTGAAATGAATGAGTCTGTACAATCAGAACTCACAAGGTCGTGATCATAGAAGATGGTGTGTCAGTCCCTGCCTTTATTTAAAGCATATTTCTTTGAAATGAACGAGTCTGTACTATCAGAACTCACAGGGTCGTGATCGTAGAAGATGGTTCGTCGGTTTCTGCCCTTGTTCTTAGTTTCCTTGTCCATATCCACATTCTTGGGACCTGGCCCCTTAAACTGCAGCCGCTGCAGTTCCTTGGCATTGGATGAGCACTCCTAACAATTAATAAGAATTCAATTTCATGCAACTGTACCTCAGAAATACCAATTAATAATAACGAGAGAAAATAAAAAGCGTTTAGTTGAATAAAATAAATGAATGCCCTATTAGAAAAGAAAGAAGGAAGGAATTGGTGCAAGGAAATTATGACACTGAAGGGAACCCTTGGAATTGGTGGTTACATCATAATAACTTGGTTGCAATAAAATGTAACCAAAAAATCCAGCAAATGTCACCAAGTACGGTACATTAAAATTAATGTCAACTCTCAAACATGGCATATCAGATGGCAACCTTTCCTCAACACTGCAGAACCTTTAGATATAATTACACATATCAAAGAATAGGTACATAAACGTAACCCAAATAATTCAAATCCTCTACCGGTACAAAAAATATGCATCAGATTCATAAACTTGTACATATACTTGCATAACAGAAGTTGCATACATGAAATTCTGAAAAATTTCATCATAAACCATGAAAAATTAAACAAAAAACTAACAAAACTGAGTATATAATTCAAACATATTTGAGTAAAATGAAAATATGGAGAAGATACACTCATTACTGAAATAGAATAGAAAGTAAGAGCTAATAAAACTGACATCATCTTCTTCCTCTCCTGATGCATGGTAACGTCGACTGCGACGTCCATTCTTCTCATTTTCTGGTATTTTTCCCGCCATGCGACTTGGAATTTGATGTGGCTTGTAATC
>JALHKN010269744.1:0-13880 GCA_039513755.1 Hyalella sp. 3TK10
GATGTATGCTTCGTTAGTGGGTACTGTTGGCATAAAGACAATAAAATGTGATGTTGAGGGAAGTAGCCTTTTCGCCGTCTCTTCAATATAATATTGAGATTGAAATTCCCATGGAGTGTTGAGATGCTGGGTTCGTGACGGTATGAAATATATTGAATTTTCACTCAAATTTGTGAGTAGTCAGCTATCTGGAGAGGTTTGTCTTGAAATGTTGAGAACTCCTGTATTCCGGTTGGATCTAGTGCCATTGTCGGTTTGATCATACTTATGTCTTGGGATTCGCACATCAGTGTGTGTTTGAGCCTAATATATGCTTGAACACCTGCGTGGCCAAGGGTGCTTAGGCCTAAGTGAGGGTATGTGAGGGTATACGTATGATCCTGTGGAGAGAGAAGAAAAATGATGTAGTAGAATAGAAATTGAGTTTAGATGGAAACCATATATTATCACCACAGAGTTTTTTTTTGTGTTACAGGGTCTTGTTGTATAGATTTCAATCACTGAACATTCAACTGGAAAAGAAGATTAATAATAATTACAGTGATATATGACGTCTGGAGATGTCGATAAATGCTTATGATTCGAGACATGTGAATCACTAGCGACTCTATATCTGTCCAAGTAGTATAGTGAGTGTCTCTGGTTACGAGTTTAATAGAGAGAGCCGAGTTTCTGAGTTTTGTATGAGTGTACGTGATATAAATAATGTGACGTATCTATGAAAGGGTGTTATTACGTATGATTTTCTGTTTTTCAGAAATTTACGATGGTGAGAAGTTTTGTTAGAGATGAGACGAACTTGTCATTTGTTCACATTAACCAACAAATGTCAGGTGATAGTCATGAGTACGTACGAGGATATATCACAAATGGTGCTAGCAGTACTGATCAAATGGTTGCAAATGCCGATGTCATACACAAGTGTTTAACAGCATCCAGAGTGATACCCTCGATCGTGGTATCATCCTACTGGGATACAGATGTTGATAAATGGGGTGTTGGAGTTGTGGGTGAAAATGTGAGAAGACAAAATGCGACCAATCTAACTATCGCCAATTCACTAGCAGGTGAAGCCTTTCGAATTGGTTTGATGCGTGCTTATGACAATCCAGAAAAACGCAGTGCCCATGTACATAGATCGCTGTCTGGGCGTGTTTTGCGATCAGATTATTGCGCGGAAGTAAATTATTTCACTGGAGTTAAGCATCCTTTGAAGGCGTGCAAGCAGAAGTAATGACTAAAAATGATTACTCTGTCATATCGAAGCATGCGTCGATGCCAAGTCATGTTCAAGTGATGGCTGATGATGACTGATGGCTGATGATGGCTCCATAATGTGCCTGGTGTGCATAATGTGCCTGGTGTGCATAATGTGCCTGGTGTGCATAATGTGCCTGGTGTGCATAATGTGCATGGTGTGCATGGTGTGCCTGATGTGCCTGGTGGGCATAATGTGCCTGGTGGGCATAATGTGCCTGGTGTGCATAATGTGCCTGGTGTGCATAATGTGCCTGGTGTGCATAATGTGCCTGGTGTGCATAATGTGCCTGGTGTACATAATGTGCCTGGTGTGCATAATGTGCCTGGTGTGCATAATGTGCCTGGTGTGCATAATGTGCCTGGTGTGCATAAGGTGCCTGGTGTGCATAATGTGCATGGTGTGCATGGCATGCATGGTATGCATGGTATGCATGGTATACAAGGTGTGCATGATGTGCATGGTGTGCATGGCATGCATGGTGTGCATGGTGTGCGAAATTTAATAATAGAATCAGTATGATGAATTAATTGCAAATCAAAACAAAGAACAATTCGACGACATAGTGAAAATATACAACAGTAAGATCACAGCGGAAAATAACACAAACATGACAACCGCATGAAATTTTAGGTAGTTATCAAACTCAAAATAATTAGAGATTCTATTATCCTTTATCTCCTTAATTTGAAAACAAGCTTCTGACGAGAACAAGTGACATTTCACATGTCACATGAAGCCCTGTGATTCACGTTTCAGTGCCCAATTAATAATTATTTTACTTGCATGTCTTCGTATTCCAGCAACTCATAAGATGAGGAGATAAGGTCAGCAACCTCTGAGGGTGAACGCACTTCTTGCGTCAAAAGAGTACAACCTTGCGTAGGTCTTGCTCGCATCAAAGGAGTAATGTCTTCCATAGCGGAAGGAGAACCGTCACCCATTCTTTGTTGCGGTTGCTGAAGCGGCTCAGCATGTCTTGGGGGTTTGCCCCTGTGGTTGTCCCAGTCACCTACGTTCTTCATGATGTTCTTGAAAGCCTTGTCAATTTCGGGCATTGAAGATTGTCATATGCCGTGCAGTCAATTGCGCCTGTGAAACAGATCAAACTTAACAATATTCAACACAGTAAAGGATCATTTGAGCATCCTAAACTTAGCAAAGAATTTAATATTGAGTGCAATAGTATAAATAATTAGAAAACCTTCACAAAAAATGACAAATTTCAAGATCATCGCTGAGATACAACAATTTAACTCTTGAAGTTTAGGAAGTACCTAATTAAATTACAGAATTGCTCGCGAAGCGCGCCAAATTATATTCCATCACTGATACCCTAGACGTACCTTGAAGAACCTTGTATATTGCATGTTCCATAAGGCAGTTTTTTTGTCTTCAACTGCTTCCTGTTCATCCCGGTGAAGCTGAAGGTTACCGCAAGCGAGCGTGTCATCAGCCGCCTCATCATGCCTCTCAGAGTGGCAATGAGCGTACAATCTCCGTCTTTGGTGAGTGTCTCATTCTGAAAGTAGAATAATGATCTACTAGAAATTCAAATTTAAATTGCATTAAAGACCAAACGAATAATAAATGCTTGTCTTCACAAATAACAAGTTCTGGAAGTAACCGTACATAAATTCTGGAAATTAATTGTAAACGGCATCATACGAACGGCTGAATAACAAACGCATTATTTTTGGCATTCGTAAATAAGTTAGGAAATAAATATGCCCCTTCATCGGATTGTGATGCGCAGAGAACGAACGGTATTTGCCAAACCAAATTTGTAAAATAGGAAGGTTAGCAGCGACAGCAAAACAATCCAAATGAACCTGGATATCATCACTGATAATTAATAAAACTTAATTGCTCACAATAAAGGGTTGAAGTCGGAAGACGCTTGGAGATCGAGTCAACGCCTGGCAGCTGACGGTGTCTTTGTAAGCGTGCTCGGGGGATCATTGGCGCGCCTCACTTCCAACAATTCTGACATGAATAAGAGATATAAAA
This sequence comes from Hyalella sp. 3TK10, assembly GCA_039513755.1. Classification (NCBI taxonomy): domain Eukaryota; kingdom Metazoa; phylum Arthropoda; class Malacostraca; order Amphipoda; family Hyalellidae; genus Hyalella; species Hyalella sp. 3TK10. Next base: position 3,269 of record JALHKN010269744.1, read on the forward strand.
GTAGGTTACGAGACAGTTTTTCACTAAAGAAACCATCTAATCACACACCTACATTTTGAGAAGGAATCTCAAGCTACTCAAATCGGATATAAATGTACATGAATAAAATTGCAGGATTTAATAATTTTAGAAGCAATGCTTTACTATTCAGCCTGCCATCTTGACTACGTTGAGACACAAATCCCAATTTAGCTGTAATATATTAACATCATTTCAAGAATAGCGGTATGGTACATCAGGAACGAGCTACTTAAAGTTTGTCTGGATCTTAATTACATGACATACCAAGTTCTTAAAAATTGTTATCACAACACTTCAGAAGTCGTGGGCTGCGCCCAGGAGTCGAACCAGCAGAAGTAAATGCAGTGCAGGTCCCTTGGTCCCTTCCTGGGAATAGGAGTCAGACTTCCACTCGAATCATACTGACGAAAACATCCACCAGCCTTATTCACTGCAGCCGCTGAAAGCAATTAGGTATTACAATTAATTCGAAAAAGTAATAGTTTTTGACCTTGACGGTTATTTAGCAAGCGTGAAAAATATGATACGTGATAAATAAGTCCTTTATTGAATTATTTTGTACAGATAATTACACATGCTAGGTTGAGGATATTTTGATGAAAAGACTCATTTAAATAATTGGATTATATTTTGAAGTTTCTTTTAAATGCAGGTAATTTGCTGAGTTGATGCTAATTGCTTTCAATGGGCTGTGAAGGTAATTGAACCTAATGCAATGTATTATTTTTCACTAGGCTACGAAGGTAATTCACCATAATATAAAGTATAGGTAGATAGCAAAATACTTACGAGGGGATTCAATTCTGACCGTAGAGTCCCTCTCTAATGCCTCACTGGCACTTATTTCTCCATGTAGCATCTTACGTTCAGTTCGATGTTAGTCATCTGAAAAATTCAGCTTTTTTATTAAAGTAAAAAGAAATATGCACAAAATATAATGAATATTTATTTCATTTTCAACATAATTAAACGAAGAATCCACGAAATAAACGTCACTTCTACATGTTAAGGTGAGTCAAGTGTGATAAAAAATATATAAATTTAATAAATGCAAAAGAAACATAGATCAGATAAAATCGTACCTCAAATAATAAATTATAAGTTATAAATGTCAGAAAATCTCAACCCGCAGCTCATTAAGCTATATCAATGATTGAATATTAAATCTAGTACAATTTATGACTTCCATAACTGAAAAAAACATAGAAAAATATATAAGCGAATTTAGTACAAATTTGTTAGTGATTGACACACTATTTCAACTTGGTAATACCAAGGAATTAACTTCAAAATTTGTAATATAATAGTTGATATAATGAAGTTAAGCTAAAATATGAATCAATTTTTATTACAGTACCCGATGATTCTGCTATTCGCTTGACACGATGAACAGGCCATGTTGCAAATTCTGCAGGAACATCAAGCTTCGCTAGTGGGACGATTACTCCGGTCTTGGGCCAATGGCATATAACTCTGTCATTTTTTTTTAAATAGCCAATGTTTAGGCACTACTTGCCACGCATTATTTTTGAAGTACACACTAACAAATTTTTGTACACCTCCAATGTTCATTTTTAAATGCAGAATAACAAACATTACTTCAATAGCTAAATCAAAATCAGCAAAGTTCTGTAATAATTCTACTAAAAACATTTTATTCAAACTTAAGTTTAGCAATTTCAAAGCTAGAACACTTTTTCTGCATGAAATTAGAATAATGTTTCCAAAGATGCCTTTGATTGGAACCCATGTAGCAATTTCTAGCTTAGAGACTCAGTAGATGCCCACATTGACAGAATCAGAATCTTTGCTGTCTTTAACAAAATAAGTTAACAATTTCCTGACCGCAGGTATGTTTGCATTTTGATTAGGACTTAGTAAAAGCCTCATGGCAACAGAAAATCTCAGAAAGTGGTTGTAGTGGGCTTCAGGAAGTAAAGAGCAACAGATGCCCCAGATGCTCCTGTTTCTAATGTTGAATATTCTCTGAGGGCTAATTCTACTTTGTCATATGATGTTAACTTTTGAGTATCTCTTGCAACATTTGAGTCATACTCAAACTCACTGGTACTTGCACCACTATCTGCATCACTCGAAAATTCTGTCAACTGTTCCACTCGAATTTTCATCCGTTGAAGAAAAATCTCGAGCGTCACTTCTAACTTCAGCAACTTGAGAAATGTCAAGTTTATCTGCGACTTGATCACTTCTGAAATGAGCTTTTTATCTCCGTAACTTCTGTCTGACGGACAAAGAGTGGTAAGGCAGTTTTATCCATTGGGAAAGATTCACTTGAAGCTCAGAATTATATTCACATATGAATATGATTCACTTTAAGTTTAGAAGTTCCTTCATGAAATCCAATACTTAAAATGAGTCTAATGTCTATTGCCTATCAAACTTCACGTGGATGAATCACGACAGCTATCCTCAAACAGGGAACGACACGTGGATCTCGAGTAATGCCACTCCCGAAGCATTTACCTGATTCCAGGAAATTTGTTCGCCAATAATTATTCAAATGATTCACAAATGTCTTTGTTACTGGCGTGAAAGGTATTACACATTCATTTGAAAATCTAACTAATGATTTGACATAGTTGTTATTAGATTTTGACTTTATTTAAATTGTTTTTAATTGGAATTTATACAGGAATTGTAGGGTAACTTTGAGACCTATTTTTATCCTGGCTTGTCTCGAAGCCGTTCAAATGTCGTCATGACTTGTGACTCCATAACCTTTTAAAAAAGTTATTTCAATTTAGATATACCTTGTCAATCGGAGTCAGGCACAGGGTAAATTGATTTCAGACCGCAATTTAACATGAAAATATTATTGAATTTGTTCAAACAAACTGTTTGCAGAAATAATGGAGGTAAAATAACTTGTCTCAGAGGGTTTGCTCCAACTAATGAATAAATTAAGATTATAATGCATGTTATCACATAGAAATAATTCTCATTATCTGTCATGTACCTTTATCTTCGGCAAGATATTGACGCATGAGTGAGACGTTGACGTTCGTTCGCCAAAAAATCTGGACTTTTGATCATGCAGTCCACTCACCCCTTTCCCATGCTCTCCCACCTACCTCTCTCGAAACCCTCCCTGTGGAGTATACGGTTGACACAACTGCTCTGCTCATCTCCCTGCCGGGCAACCCGTATCGCAGAGCTAACACTGCTCAGTTTCCACTGCCCTGCCCTGCCGTGAAAGTTATTCTTGAAAACACCAGAGATCTAGCGCTGTCTTAGAGAAAGATGGCCGGTTGCTATTGCATGGTTCTGTACTGCTCAAGCGTGGCTGTGGTTACCGCACCCTGCGCAAACCACTGCTCTAAATTTTGAATGGGAGTCATGTGTTCGGTTCGTGAAACGCATTCCTCCCGAAAATATGAAATTTTGGAATAAGACTTGACTGTCGTTTGTCATTGACCCTTAACGGGCGAGCGCGGCCAATTCGAGACACTAACTAAATAAAATCAAGCAATAAATTAGTCCCATGTTCTGTGAGAGACGGTTGAACAGAACATGGAGACGTTTCTTCGCAGTTCTATGAATGTTGATACAGTTTGTTGCTGTCTGGCGTCAGTTGTACTCAAATTACCCGAGGGGCAGGATATTTGCATTGCTTCAATTATTTTTTGCTCGTATTAAATACACGTAAATTTTTTCATTACATATAATATTAAAAAAATCTGTGTCTATTTTATACTACAGAAACATAATTATAACAAATATAATTAAAATTATTTACACAAATCACATTTGCTTTTAGTTGTCCTACGAAGTTTAAATTTGACCTATCGTGAATGAGCGAAATAATGACTTACATAACAAGCACACGTACCAGCCAAACGATTAAGGCATTCATTAAATTCATTTCATTTTAATTCATTGAAGTTTTCAGAAGTCGTGGGGTTTTTGCAGCTAAGGCGGCATTAATGAATTTATCGAGAAATAAATTTCATTCTTTGCCTTTGAGTTCACGCGAGAACAAAACGAGACCGTCTCTAGCCTACAGTCGACAAATTTAAGTTTGTTGTTTAAGTTTACAGTCGACAAATTTTGATAAACAAATCCTGTTAATCCCTTGCCGACCTTCCGGTTGAATGGATAATTTATAACACAACTGACATTGCCTACATGAGGAATTTGCAATTTTGAAAAATCATTTGTATGTCACTGCTCTTTCGTCATGCAGCTGAGGTGGTTGATTAACTTGGTCATCGACGCACACAATGTTGGCATGGTAATTGTTTGACGAGCAGCTGATCCGTAACTAACATTTCACCTCAAATTAAAGTTTATAGGTAAGTAAATAATCCTATGCAAAGATGCCTTCTTCAGATTGGGTCCATGGATAGAATTTGGGACCTGGATGCTCACATATTGTGGGTCTAGTTTAGAGGCTTTCACCTCATGGGCCGTTGTGCTGTGGTTGCTGCACGTCGTTCGAAATCCTGAATCTCCACTTCTTTTTACCTGGAATAAGCAGAAAGAGTTTTAGGCCCTGCGGCTAAAATATAGTTACAGCCGCGATGACTTACAGATCTCCCTGCCTTTTAAAAACGTCACCTTGAGAATGAATTGCAAGCTTTGAACGCACGCAACGTTTGATTTATATCTCGCTCCTATTACCAGTTCTTATAGCGTCCGAAGTCTGAGCCCCTGTTGCTAAAGATGTCAAACCTTCACTTTTCCATGCGTCGGCGCATGTGCTCGGACTATCTCTAGTTCATATAATTCCTTCATTATTTCTTTTACGAAGTCTATTGAATTCAATAGACTTCATAAGAAAAATAATAAAGGAAGACCTCTGGCCACACCCATCGAAGACCTCTGGCCATACCTGAGCATTATTTTATTAATCCTATCGAGATACGGAATTCATGCCGTATTTATTTTCTGTTCTGACCGATTGAAACCCAGAAATAATTACGAATATAAGGTCGAAAATCAAGTACACCTACGGTAATTATTCCTCGATAAACCCCATTTCACTTATTTTACATTTCAGTGTAATTGTTTCGAATTTTCGATCATAAAAAAACATATTTGTATCAATAAAAACATATTTGTACGGTGTTGTCGACACTAATCGAAAGGGAACTTCGCAAATTTGTAGTGTCTCATTTACTGAATGATTACATCCGAATTTGGAAATAATGGTGATGGAAGACATCCTATACGTTAAAAAACAGACTGGGAAAATCTATATCAACGGTACATAAAATCTTTTTTAAATTGGCGAAATGTTTTGCATTTTTCTACTCACTGATGCAGATGCACTGCCTTGCACAATAATGTACACATGTATGCGCTTCCCTTTCTGTCATGGACTCCCAAGTCATCGTGTGTCTTTGCGCTTCCAATACAGTAGCGGCCATAAAATAAGGAACGGAAACAACGTCGACAGTAATCACTTTAATACTTCGAAAGTAATTAATGAATTGTAATGAAAATTACATGCAAATAAAGATCAAGTCATAATGCGTAAATAATTTACAAATTTACAAGATTTTGCCTAATAGTTTACCTACAAATTTAAAGTGTAAAGAAACTGAGGATTTCAGCAATAGCAAAATGTTATGGAACGATGCCAAAAATTTGCAAAATTTCATTTAAACACTCAGTTGGGCTAAAAATTAATTAAACACTGCATTCATACATCATTCTAGCAATTTTCAAGCAATATCGCGACGTCAAGACGTAAAACACTCTCTAGGAGAAAAATAAATCATTATTGCCAACCATCAAGAAAACAAGTCAATTTCGGAAATTGCTGATATTGTCCGTAGGTCTAAAAGTGTCGTTATTAGGTGATTTGTGTTTTCGGGACGCGCGTAGATTTATTTTTCACGCTTTACCTAGCAACCGCCATCTACTCATGACCGATGATTCCATTTTGTTTATTTTCTTTACATTTCGTTTTCTTTGTTTTTATCCAAACATTTATTTTCTTTATTTATTTAATATTCTATTTTATCTAAGTTTCGTTTTCTGTGGGGACTTACGTTCTCTGTTTCGAAGGGTAAACTATTCTATTTTTCAATTTTATTCACGCAATTATTCGATATAATTAATATTATTTGATTCATGTCACGTTTTTTTACCTGGAATAATGTGTTTTCATCTATCCGTCTATTTGTATTGCATTTATATTCGTTCATTTTCATTTACCCTCCCAACACAGCAGAAACTTTCGCACGGCCGCTATACTGCCCCGATCCGGCCCTGACTCCACCGTCTCAGTTGGTCAGCGTCAACCTGTTATGGAGTAGTTTATTTTCAAGTTAAATTAATTTGTCTACTAACTTTACGAGAATTTTTCTATCATATATGTTTTTAATGCTATTCACACCCGATTTATTACTATTACTACTATTCTCAGATATCGCAGCATTTATTTTAATTTATTCATACGATAGGCGAATATTCACCATTGAAACTCATCATGTACGTTATCAAATCTATCTCAAACCTTTTATACCATCAATTAATTTTAAGTTCACTGATCACATTAATTTTTTCCAACCATTTACAGTCATTCATTCTTAGTCGTCTCTTTTTTACATTTTTAATGTGGCTAAAACATCCCATGAAAATCATCCCTCTCTGAGGCGAGGCTCGAACACGAGTTCTCAAGTTCAATTTCCGAGCCTCTATCCACACGGCCACCATGGCTTTCCATTTCATTGCGGGAATAAACGTATCGATTTTTACTGTATGGTCATACACAAGCATGCATTCAATGCTATTTATACCTAGGCAAGTCATCAGACTTGCTATGCCCGTCCCACACTCATTCTGCTAATTACCGCTGTCACTCAAAACTAGGTCCGAGAGTCCGCGACTGACCCCACGCCATCCCATTTCGTCATGGGCACTCACCGAAGTCATCCATTCTCGTGCACCACCACACTCTCTCAAACGAAGACTCAAAAGTAATTGATCTCATCTTCATCCATCAAAACCATGTATCTATTAATCACTGAGCTTGGCTGCACCTTGCTTTAATCCAGGGATTTCATACTTCTGGGTAGCTTAATTTCTTTTTTTTTAGAGTAGGAGATGGAAATTTCTCAGAAATCTCTACCACATTGTTAAATTGAACATTAATATCAAATTGATTAGTTGTTAGCGAACTTTTTCCATTTTGATATCAATCATTGTTCTCCATACTTTCTAATTTTATCTATTTTTAAAATTTTTGGTCAAAGACGTTCTCATTTCTCTTCAGTAATGTTTTTAAATTGGACATGTCTTTCCGGAACGAATTTCTATCTTTCCATGCTTTAATCCTATGTTTCGCTATTATCATTTCACTTGCTTTTGAAATAACTAGGAGTAACCGAACACTTACCGTAATTTCACTGATGTGAATTTTGGACATTGAAATGTATATAAAAATATGAAATAAATTTCATATTTTCCTAGTGCAATCTTTTAATTTTCCCACCGTTTGCGACTAAACCGTGTAAATTTCCTCTTTGTTCAATAAATTCGACCTCGATAACTTTCCTGATACGATTATGTGGCGTTTTTTTTAAATTTGAGAACACCCAATGGTATTTTCTTTTGAATCTTAATTCAAATAGTAATATTAATAATCAAAATGCTTGCTGAAGCTGGTAATAAAACGTTATCTGTATTATATTACCAAGAATTTAAAAGCAAATAAAATAGCCAAAAAATTCACCATTTCTTTAAAAGAGAAAAACAGTGGCATCCATCTTCACCGTATTTTGATCGGATATATGTATTAAGATCACTTGACTGCTTGGATCGCAAATTCACCAAGAATTTAGAAGCAAAGAATATAGCCAAAAAATTCACCATTTCTTTATAAGAGAAAACAGTGGTTTTCTCAGTCTTAATACATATATCCGATCAAAATACGGTGAAGATGGATGCCACTGTTTTCTCTTGTAAAGAAATGGTGAATTTTTTGGCTATTTTCTTTGCTTTTAAATTCTTGGTGAATTTGTGATCCAAGCAGTCAAGTGATCTTAATACATATATCCGATCAAAATACGGTGAAGATGGATGCCACCGTTTTCTCTTCTAAAGAAATGGTGAATTTTTTGGCTATTTTCTTTGCTTTTAAATTCTTGGTGAATTTGCGATCCAAGCAGTCAAGTGATCTGAATACATATATCCGATCAAAATACGGTGAAGATGGATGCCACTGTTTTCTCTTTTAAAGAAATGGTGAATTTTTTGGCTATTTTCTTTGCTTCTAAATTCTTGTTGAATTTGCGATCCAAGCAGTCAAGTGATCTTAATACTGTATTATATTTACTTGGACATATTATTATGTTCGACTGTAGATGTGATATTCAGTGACATAATATGGAGGTCCACTTTTTATTACCTTCGCCGATCATCATCTCAAACAGGTGCTAATTATTTGATCATCTCCTTGTGCTGTAAAATTCGCCACTCACCATCTACCGCCATCACTCAATTTTAACAGCCATCACTCAAGTCCTTGCACGGTATCATAAGCTAAACTTTCGCTTCGCTTGCATCTCACATTTACTGATGTGAATATCTTTGAATCATTTCTTTGAATTCATAATAATCACAATGTTTCGAAATTTATAAATTTTATTTACGATTTATTTTCATATCAGACGATGATTGAGCATTTTAACTTCCATCAGAACTATTTACGTCATTCAATTCTGAGACCTTCCATTCTCCATTTATATAAACGAAGTGGCCAATTTTGGGTTTTTGAGCCATTGCTGATGTCTTAAAGCTCATATATTTATTGATGAAAAATTATTACCATAAATTTTAATGCATGAATCCTATTTTTAGGGATTTCACGCTTTTTAGGGAGGCGAATTAGCAAGCGGTTTAACCATGAACTTCGTTTGTGGTAATGTAATAAGTCTGGTTTCACCTGTTATAATGTGAAATGATTTGATTACAATCATATCCTTACTCAATGCACGGGTAGTGAACTTTGGTAAAATTACATTTCCATTACTTTCACAATTTCCGGGATCTTATGTTAAGCATTTATAATTTTCACCTATTTTTTTCTTAAACAATACTATCATTGTTCGAAATTCCTCGATTTTATTTCTTTTTGTATTATAACTGAGATTTTCCCTCAACATCGATTTTCTGCTAATATACCTGACTTCACAGAGACAGGTAGTAAAGTAGCGAAGAAGGTTGTCACACAACTAACCGACTGCAGCAATAAACTGGGAATTTTGCATTCATGTACGATAATTCGATTATGCTTTCCGAATTCTAAACACGTCCTTCTGAGTTTTTACAAATCTAATAAAGTGTTTGCATCCCACCATTTCAATCTACCTTCTCTTGCGCACCTTCGCTAAATTCTACAGTAAATATTGAGATACGCGTTTTAAGTGTTTATATTGGTTTTTATCATTATTTAAATTAAATTAAACCAATTATTAACTCCCTGCCGCTTTCACTTGAATTTATTTCCATCACATGACTCTAGCGACATTCCGAACTTTCACCCTTCATCAGTAATTTTAATAGGGTTTAACTTATTTTATCAAGTATATGTCACTTAGCCTCATTGTCGGTTAATTAACCTTGCTTATTTTTCTTTCGGTGTATCTACGACAGCAAATCAATTGAGGTAAACACACAGCAACGACTGGTAACCGCAGACCAAGCCCACACCTTGGATCCTAAACCATAGTAGCGTAGCATTTAAAGTCTATCCATGATATCTTCTGTACTCAGAGTATCTTCATTATCAAGCGTGCCATGTGCATCCGTGTGATCCTGTAACCTATCACACTTGCATTCACCCAGCGGCCGTCCGATTTTAATGAGACGTTTTTTTATTGCTTTTTTTTTCCTGGTCATATCTCAAGATGTATCCTTATAAATTCAGATCTTTCCAATCCTTTCGGCAGAATCGTATAAATTCAGCACACATGGCATTTTTTATTCCCACGTGAATTCTAGGTAAATATTTCTCTTAAATGTATTGAAGTAAATGGTCTAATGAGTGATATCTTGACTAAATCATTCTCTGCTATACCGAAGTGATTTGTAATTCACGAATCTCATCGCTAGACATTGTTTTTTTCCCATCACCATAACCAATAAGATGTTGATTTCAACAAAATTATTCCTTACTTTCTCTCCACATCTATTAGTTTTTTGTGACATTTTAGATTTGTGTTTATTTTTATTGGGATTTTTACAGTACACAAATTTTATGCAAGAGGAAATGCTCAGACATTCTCAATTAGCAAATGTGCTCTTCAATTATTTACAATTGAACTACGTTTTTTCTCATACGAGTGTTAATTACCCCACACTCCTCCTTCTCGTTATTAAAGTTACTTACATTTTTTATTCATCATAGGGAGATGTTCCTATGATTTCATTGAAAATCTATCAGTTTCGTGGTATTTGTGATGAATACCATCGAAGTAATTATGTTTCTTAACCGCATACAATGATAAAATATATTATGTTTTAAAAGTGTCGTGTAACGGGGAATAGTTTATGTAATGAAAGATGTTTCCTGTCATGAAATGTACAAAATTAAAAGTTCTAAACCACAAATTCCAGAAAT
>JALHKN010272443.1:0-12626 GCA_039513755.1 Hyalella sp. 3TK10
TCTTTTAACACTCAGAAATTATATTTTGTTAAAGCGAACAAAAATTTTCAGTTTCTTCGAGAAAATGTATGAAAATTATTAATTCTGGTATAAGAGATTTCCATTCATTTAAATTTAATAAACAAGTATTTATCCCTGGAAAAGTTGTCTCTTCCTACGCCGGTGTATTTTTTGCAGTGTCTAAGACTTAATCTTAAGATTCAAATACAAATATTTATCTTCATGAACAAAATTTAATACGATATCCCACACATTTATTCTGGCAAAGTAATGCCATGAAAATTGTCCTCTGAGAATCCCTGCGCCTCCTGACATAAAACTCCCGCAAACGAACAACGTAAAAAATGTACAAAAAAAGATCATCATTATGGGGGAAAGAGGACGTGAAAGTGGGCAAGATCGAGCAAATGCTTAGCAATGAGGGCAGGCATTAAGCATTATTTTGTCGCATCACTGATTTCCTTCGGGCATTCCTATCCATTTTTGGCTGCTATCGTCACTGTTTATGATTTCGTAAGTCCACAGAAGCCAACATATTAATTCGCGAGCCGTCACTTCGAAAGTAAAATTGGCTCGCAGTGTTCACCAAATCGGATCACAGCTGCGACCAGCGAAATAAGATTTCCCCGTCCAATACTTTATGAGAGAGAGACCTGAACTATATTCTGCCGGACAAAAAAAATAAATACTCTTAAATTGAAACAGATCTCCGATTATTTTATGCCGGCTACAGAAAGGATATTCAGTTTACGAGTTGAGGCAGAATAAAATTCATATCCGAACTCGAGAGCCATTCAGGATATGACAAGTGTAATAAGGAGCTCTAGGGTTTCCCTGAGGCCTCGGGCCAAGGGTTGAAGTTTTCGAGACGTGGAATACTCGTATTAATGGTCTATTTCTTTGCGATATTTTAATTTTTTATCTGAATACAGGAACTAGAGTCTTATTCAAATCCATTTTTTTGCAACATAGGTTACAAAATGTAGTAGCTCCTTACAATTTTTCACAAAGATAATTGTGTCTAGTATAGTAGTGCGAATATAAAAACTGTGGCAATGACATCTAGAAACCCAATTTTCTAGGCTAATTTCAGGGCTTTAAAACATGTTTCACATTCTAACAAAATTATGATCAAAATATGAGGAAAAATCATTAGACAATAGAAAATGAATCCGCTCAACAGGTTAAGCTGTGCGAAGTGAACATTAAAAACCAACAATATTCTCACATCATATGTCAAACAATCTTTTAAACTGTCCAATTATTCTGTGTTGCTGCTAGAATTAGATCCTTTCGACTACATCAATTTCTACAATAACCTCTGTTGTCCGTTTGACTGGGTGATTTATCTATTTTGAATAGATTAACACCATTGTATTCTTCTGATGGAAGGTGAATTTTTCTATAAAATTTCAATAAAATTGTTAACCATATTTTGATTTATAATTACATAAACTCACATGAATGTTAAGCCTCAGAATGAATGACCAGTTGGGTGTGCATTGCATTTAAATTTAGTATGAGGAATTTATTCCGTACTTTTATTTAACCATGAGTTTTTGAATTGATAACAAGCTCGGTCACATCAAATATGTAGTAGCTCGCAGACGAAACATCTTTTCTTTAGGTATATTGAGAATAGCCTCACAATGTGCGCAGCCTCGCCCTCGATATTGTATGCATCGAGGGCCCACAATTTGAATGCTGGCAAGCATCCAATACGAGTGTCGTTTGGGTATGGGACCGGAAATTACGTAGGTTTTGTTACTGACAGTATCTTGGAAACGATTCTTTGTGGGGTACGATGTATGATCCAAAAACTCGAAGTAACCAGCACGAACATTTTCCAAGCGAATCTTGAACATGGATAGTTGTTGCATTAAGAAGTTTGTCACGGTCATCCACAACCAATAATTAAGAGAGATGATATGCTAAAACATCCACTTGAGGTTTTGTTTACTCATGTCTTGTTGCAGTTTGGACATTCATTTTTGCCTAAGATATCGAAGCGGTCCACAGAAACACAGGGTTTAAAATACCAGTTTAATCCAGGAGAAACTTGCCCATTATCTCTTAAGCCAAGAATTTGCCGGCTTTATGTGGAAGACCATTCATTTACTCTCCATGCCATCACCCTGATTATTATTTTGACTTTATTAAGATGCATTTCCATCGAAGTGGCCATCATTATAACTAATGGACTGGGAAGACCATGAGGCTCAACGCCCACGATATTTTATTGCTCAACACGGAGCTATTTAGAAATTATGATTTCAGAACTATGCAATTTGGAAAGAAACTTCGATCATGACACCAAAATTCATCATCTTAAGCTAAAACATTATTGCTTGGACTCTAATAGAATTATGTGAAAAAATTTGTGAATTAGTTTGTAACATAAGGTTTCATTTCTTTATCGATATTTTCCGCACATTGGATTTAAAAATGAGTTCTAGCCAGCAAAATAGATAAACTTTGATGAAAATAATACGTAGATTTGGAGGAGCCTATGGAATTGATTCAATTTAATTCAAATGATCATCGGATATGAGAATTGACCTAGAAAAATAACAAAATTCCCGGTATAAGTTACCTTTTTTAAAATTTATAGCCTGAATATTATAAAAATAAAAGTCAGGCTGGAAATAATATAATGTGTACTGTTTGTTCTTACTAAATTTGTTGTAATACACAACAAAGAGAAAACTTATAAATGGATCACACTTTATCGCATCACAAACTTTGCTTGTTACGAAACTCAAACCTAATTCAAAGTCTTACCTACGGCTGGCTGCACCAAAGCGGAATGAACTTTGGACCGAAGACATTTTTTTTTCACTGATTTAGTTGACGTCACCATCTCCTCACACATCCACGGCACAAAAAATGTCATGGGCTCATCTGCATGCAGTTGATGTATCAGACGATGAATTCGATTTATTTAAAAATTGTGTTAAATAATTTGCTTTCCACCTACCATTAAAATATCGCGAATATTAATGCACTCTAATCATGCATATCACGCGCAAGACTCATCTTTATACAAGTATCCATTCATGAATTAAATCCCACTACATATCATCTTCAAGCCCAATATACACGGCCCAGTAGGAAAATACACAGCTGATCATATATCTCACAATAATTTATTGAATCAAGCTTTAAACTCGGAAGAGATGAAGTTACCGAACTAGACATAATATTGAATAGGTTTGTTTTAAAACCACTGATGATCGAGCACAAGGCGGATTCTCTCAAGTGGTAAAGAAGTGTTGGTGGAGCATCAGTCTCGCGACACGGCACACGATCAAAAGCCTCGTAAGCTCGCAGATTCTCGAGAAACTGTCATGTTAAATTCAGTCTGGATTTCCTGCCTCGAGCTGAGTTACGCCAAGGGCTGCACCCGGATTCCCAGTAAATTCATTGATAGAGGCTTCCAATACGCCTCGTTTTTCGTACCTTGTTGGGTGGGGCTTAACCCTTATATATGTATACTCACTACCCATGTGAATAAATTTATTTTTTTAATGTATTTTTGATAACCTTGAAAATTAAGCTCACATTCAATGTTCAAACTCCAGTGAGGGAGGATTTGGAAATACGTAGCCACAATACTATTCAATTTTTCAGCTAATCCGACTCAATTCAACAGGTTATGGTTCCAGTCTCTTGAGGGGATTGGCATAAAAATTAAAACGATAAAATTTCTTGTTGTCAACGTTTAAGACAATGATGCTTGTTTAAACCTAAGTGTAACACACTCATTAACATCATCGCTTTAATTGTTGGTACCGGAAATTTTTTTTAATTCGTTTGAAATTATCTCTCAATGTATCTTGTTCTAAAATACCTCATTGGAGCAACTCATGTCTTGTTGACTGACATAGGAATAAATTTTATGAAGGCCTTGCATGTTACAATTTATTTAATTGAAAACGACAATCTTCTATCCTTCATTAGTATTGAACGTGGGCTTCCACACAAATTTTATCGAAAACAGTAAGGATTTGTGGTAGAATTTGTTTATCCTCAAGTTCCATTTGATCATGAATTTCTCGCTGTGTCGAGTCAATCTACGCAAGAGCTTCTTTGATGGACAGTAAAAATTTAATCTTACATTGAACAGATTTATCTACAAGTCACGGGACGACAATTTAATTAATACTCCAGTTCTGGCTTCCAAAAATTGGAGGAAGAACGAATGCACTATATTTTAATGCATTCAATTCGGCTTTCATTCACCGATCAATGTTATTCGTACAGTAACTGTTGAAGTATTTTGAATTGTGTAAGCTGTATGGTGTTATTCAGCCAGTGTTTAGCACCGGTAATACTTAAAATCACTACTATGATGTAGCAGATAAAATACTGAATTAAAATAATAATTATAAAATTATCACAATGGAACGAATACAAAAATTTTGTCTTAATGCAACTAAAGTTTACAGACATGTTGAAAAAGAATATTTATCAATGATATGAATGTAAAACCAAAATATTGGAACTACATTTGCGAACTGTAATAATGAGCATTTATAAAGTTTTCAGCATCGTCATGCTTGGGTCGGGTTAATATTATGAAAAGTGATACTTCACTTTGTGTCTGGGAGCCTCGACTCCGGAATGCAATTACCCAGGGCGCATAAGCGGATATTGTGAGGTAGCGATATTATGCCGACCCGGACTTGTCGTCCAGGGTTGTGTTACTGTCATGATATATCTGCTACCTTAGAATTACCGAAACCACTCATATAATACCCATTGTATAACTCATTAGCTATTTATTCTTACTATTGGGTCCAGTAATATCGAGAACCTGGCTCTGAATATTGGGCGTTATCCATGGGTCTACATGACTACGCGTACTGAGCTTTGATAAGTTGTCGCCAAGTCTATGTTACGGTCTTGTAATATCGGCCCCCTTGGGACAGCTGAAGCTCTGAGCTATTTTCTGGTTCCTTAATAGCAGCGGTAGCAAGGAATTGCCCATGAATATGAGGCACTATAGCCATCGGTCTCGAGGATTTACGAGGGTTTGATGTTGTGGTGACTGTTAATAATTAATATTAATTAAAGGACCGGATGACACGCCCTGGCTTTGTAGCATTATTAGGGATTGCACGGAAATTAATTCAAGGGATTAATTACGGATGTCAGGAGGACTTTTACAGCAAAGAAATGCGATGTAAATTATGTGAATTTGAGATGGGTAATTATGAGTTCTATTGCATTTATGGCTTGTTAGGTTGTTTTCGTAAGACATGTATGTATATATAAATAAATATTATTATCAATCTTCTTTAAACAAAATCGCAAATCATCATTCATACATTATTAAAAATGATGCGAGATCTGATGACTGTATTTTCCATTAAAAGGAAAGTAATTTCATACGACATATTCCTATGAAGATAATTATCTTTCACTCTATTCTATAATTCTATAATTATGTTTTATTGAAAATAATCTCCAGGAATGCGATGCCAATCACTGCAGGCATATTTTCATGTAAACATACGGAAGTATTAATTACAAGATTATTTAAACAGAAGTGTTTATAAAAAATGTT
This sequence comes from Hyalella sp. 3TK10, assembly GCA_039513755.1. Taxonomy (NCBI): domain Eukaryota; kingdom Metazoa; phylum Arthropoda; class Malacostraca; order Amphipoda; family Hyalellidae; genus Hyalella; species Hyalella sp. 3TK10. The sequence goes on from JALHKN010272443.1 coordinate 5,570, forward strand.
TTCCTCTGGGTGGTTAAAGTAAAAAATTTCGTAATTTATACATATATTGAAAAATCTTCTACCTGGTGAGGGCAAAAATTCAGCATTGCTTCTTCCACGATACAAATGTCTGGTATATTTTCACTCAAGCTGAACGTATAAAGATACATTCTCACCATCATTATTAACCCTCCCATCTAAATGAATTGTTTAATAGGATTTTAGGTCTTGACACTTCTTAGAAGTTTTCTCGTCGTTCAAATATGTTGTGTATACAATTTTGTCTGACAAACCGAAAAGTCTGATCCTATCTGAACTCAAAGATTGTTTATTCACAAAATTCACTTTCTTTTGAAAAGAAAATTGATTCCAAGTCAAATTTTTCGCTAACATATTTATTGATATCACTGACAAATGCGAAGTTCATTGTACCACTACTCCAGTTAAATAGTGTATTCACTTACATTTTTAATCGAAATTATTTCGTTTGATGTTTTGCACACTGCCTCACTAATTACACTAATATTTTTTGTCTAATTAAAACAAACATGATTTGATTTTTATTTCAGAGATATATGAAGTATGTTCGGAATGTAAAAACTTCCATCTGCGCATCTATTTGTTGTCCAATCCTGTTATTGGAGGAAATTACAGTCATCATTGAGGAATGTCCTTCTATTTGTTGTCCAATCCTGTTATTGGAGGAACTTACAGTCATCAATGAGGAATGTCCATCTATTTGTTGTCCAATCCTGTTATTGGAGGAACTTACAGTCATCAATGAGGAATGTCCATCTGTTTTTTGTCCAATCCTGTTATTGGAGGAACTTACAGTCATCATTGAGGAATGTCCATCTATTTGTTGTCCAATCCTGTTATTGGAGGAACTTACAGTCATCAATGAGGAATGTCCATCTATTTGTTGTCCAATCCTGTTTTGGAGGAACTTACAGTCATCAATGAGGAATGTCCATCTATTTGTTGTCCAATCCTGTTATTGGAGGAACTTACAGTCATCAATGAGGAATGTCCATGCGTGTGAAAGAGTTTAGCCAGGTAGGATTTGATAACATTTCTCTGTGACATGCAGCAGCCGGAAAAATTCCTACGCATTTGATAGAGTTCAATATTACTGAAAGGAAGATAAATAATATTGCTTGGTTGCGGTCGGTGGCAGGAAAAATATCCACACATCGTAAATAATTCATTGGTACTCAAAACATCATTAATAATATTTATTTGCATCTAACGGTGGCAGGAAATGTTCCTACACATTTGAATGACTTTAATTTTAAAACAGGAGATCAATAATGTTTATTTTTTCAACATTGAGGCAGGTGGAGTATCCACGAATTCGACTGAAATTTCATTTAGTTTAATGGAAGATCATTAAAATTTCTGTGTGGCATGTGCATTTGAAGAAAATCAAAGCTATTCCGAGGAAGATTAATTATATTTCTCTTCAGCTGGTAGATGCCGATGAAATTCAAGGACATCAAACTCACAAGATTCAATAAACAGATTTATTTTTGTCATTCAGTGGAACCATAGAGTTAATCGGCACATCTGTATGTACACGAAAATATCCTCACGTTAGCTATAGAAAAAGTCCTCTAATCATATAAAAACACTTATGAAACGAATAAGCTCCTACTATTAACAAAAAACATATCACTCATTTGTTACAGATATTAATAACACAAAATATTCACTATGTTATCTAATAACATTTATGTACACCGATGAACCTACATTTTGTACACAACCGTAAACTTGTTAACTCTCTACATACACAAGTTTTCCCCTATGAATTTTTAACCAAAAGTATGCACTAAACTCTATACAGTACATTAACACAGCAAATCAAATGCATGCCTTTGAAGCAATTTTTTAACAGTTCCCGTAGCATGAAATTCAAATTTCGAATTTCATGGTGTAAAATTTAAACGTTTCTACCGGTTTTAAAAAATCAACACGAAAGCTACGAGCAAAATTTTGCTCACATTCTAAATTTTTTTTAACAGTACTAAAATTCAAGTCAAGTTATGGATTCTGAAATTTGGTCTAAATAATGGAATCCAAGATCGTATTGGGGAACGATTTTTTTGCAACACAATGAAATGACCATATGTATTAAAATTGAACTAGGGAGTGACTCGATCAATAAAATTCATGAGGCAATGCTAATAAGGTATTTTTATTTCATGAGTAACCAACAAAAATCTTCAGAAACTTCGTGATTCATACCTGCAGAAAATGTTAGGGTAGTAATTAAGGTGAAAATTCATTAAACTCATCGAATTAAATTTTTATAATCGAACATTTGTAATTTTTGGGGTAATTTCTATTGTAGTTTTCAATCCCTTATAACATTATTCAACAGAGCTGTTCAAATTGCTGCACATTTTTTTTACGCCTAGTAGCGTTGGTCGGTTTGCAAACTGAATTAATTGTGAGAAGAAATTAGTTAAATTCAGATCTGAAATGCCTCTCTTAATAATAACAATAATATTAGGAAGAGAAAAGTCATGATAGGAACTAATTATAATGTGATTAAATAATGTATATTCAATTCATTGCATTCATTAGTAACAAATGATTTTACATGGATAGAACAGAAAAGCGGTAAACTACTCACCTTCCTTTAAATAAAAACTAGAACGATTCTCTTTTTATAAAAAGCAGCGCTTTTTTTGAATTCTCAAAAGCTTGACAAGCAGAAATTGTGATGTCAATTCAATCGAAATGCAAGTAGCAACGGAAAATGCCGTTTGCTAATGAAAATTTACCGCAACTGCCAACTCAGAGCCTTAAATAATCCTTTGAAATCGCTTGGAAAATGAATTGAACATGCAGGATTATACAGCCCGTTGACCACACCACAAACAACGATAGAAAAATCAAGCCGGATCATTTACAAATTTGTTTCGATAAATCGAGAATAATGGTAACTCGAACTATTATTTTGAGATTCATTTCACTAAATTAAATCATTTAATAAAATTAATGGAAGTTTCGAATTCACGAAAAGTTCTAAAGGAGCATTGGAAAGAATTAAGAAAAAATAGAGAGTTTACATTAATATGCGCATGATAAGAACTCAAGATTCGAAAATACAAGTAGCTTCCGGTTCAAAGGTCCTAGAGGAAATTAAATTAAGAATAAATATGCGAATAACTTTTGTAATAAAATTATTTATAAAATTGGGGTATGAATCGTAAAAAGTATTTGTGCCACAACGATGCTAACATGTTTGTTTTTCACACACAACTGGTTATCTAAAATTTGGGTAATAAAGTTTCACAATCTTCTTTGTGAAACTTTATATACAAGTATAGGTTTTGTATAAACATTGAGCAGAGACCGGAATCTGTGCGGAATCTACTCATTGAAGTTCATAAACACAAATAATTTGTATCAAAACAAGAAATTTTTATGGTTACATATTGAGAGAATGCTAAACATTTTTTCACATTTTTTTGGTGATATAAAAGCAGAAGGATATAATCCAACATCAATCAACACATCCTTGATATTATATTTAGCCGTAATCCTTATCGTCATCAAATAATTAATTTTATGAAATAAATTAATTTTTACGAGAGAAAATAGACAATAATTTTAAATTATTTTGAAGCGTAAATTAAATTTTTGCTGGTTAAACTACACGCTTCCGAGTGCTCGAAAATGTCAGTGAATTGAGCAGACGATAATTTGAGCTATCCAGCCGTCAAATTTTAACGACAGCTTAAATTCTGAACAAATGTTTCCAATATCGAATACCATCGGCGAAATTCGGTGAATTTTGTGTTAAGTAAGTATCGAGGCAACCAAAATCTGATTGTGATTTCACTGAAAATCAATTTGTGGAGTTCTTTTTAATGCATAAAATTATCGTTTCATTGGGATGAGCCCGCGAATAGACATTGTATTTTTAGAAATTTTTCTCAGGCAAATAACTTAAGGGTCATTTGAGTTGCTTGCAAATATTCTAAGTTTTGGAAAATCACGGAAGCACGAGAAAATTAAAACTTAAGAACGTAAAAATTCAAGCAAATAACCACTTGTGATCAAAACTTCAACGCTGGAATTAAGTTATTTTTTCCACCAAATAATGGAAAATCGGACTGAGTGAAATCGTTTTTTAATCTTTACCACAGGTGTAAGAAATTTGTTTTAAACTTTATGGCATGCTTGAATATTTATTTCGGCCCTACATCGAGTAGCAGAATCTCTTTCGTTTAATTCCAATACTGCAAAATACTGAGGCAATTAAGCTTCGTGGATCTTGAAAATAAGTTCGACAAACTTGGAAGTCAGTTGTAAGTATTTCAATCGTTACTCACTGAAATTGACCACACTGACACATTATTTCAATCATATCATAACCAAAGATTATATTCATACTAAAGGTGCTTAGTTCAACTAATTTCAGAATTTTGACGAATCAGTTTGTATTATTTACTGGCGGAGTACTAGGAATACTTTCGAAGGATGCACCGGCCATGTGGTCCGAGGGAGGCGGAATAATGTGCATGTCAATGTCAGCATCAATAGGAGAAGAAGAACTGTAGTTTGCCGGGGGTGGTAACCTGGATACAATAGAAGCATCAACAGGCGAAGTCTCATCGCTACTTTCTCTTGAAGTCGTTAATTGGTTGATGGTATCGACAACCGGAGTCGGAATTGATACTTGATGTGCTAACAAGTATTCGATGGATGATTGGATGTCAGGTGCAGGGGTGGATAAGCAACGTGAAATTGAAGGGTTCATCGAACTAGCAGTGGGTTTTTCAACGTTCTGTTCCAATCTAAACGATTTCAATTGTTCCTGAAGGATCTTGTATTCCTGAAGAAACTTGTAGAGCTGCGCTACGTGGAACTGTAGTAAATGCGCACTTTCTGGGGAAGCAGGTACTCCGGCGTTTAACCTGCTCCTCTGTGGGCTGTCCGCGAAATGAACGTTTCTGTTGAGCAAAAAGTTGAGTGCTAGTTAGCAGATTCAAAAAAGTTGAGCGCTGATTATTATAATTGTTCTGGAATGAGTTCAAATTATGTGATATAAATCTATGCAGTAAAAAATGAAGCTTTAGTCGATGAATAATTGACGAGCCTCTTAAACTGGTTAGTGTGTCAATTATGATTCCAATATGACAAGTAAATTCCAAACAAATTATGCCTGAATCTTTGCTGCAAATAANTAACAGTCAAGTCACCAAAACAATAAAGCAGTTCAATTATTCTTGGAAGACAAACATGAATTAGCTATGAGATAAAATAACCATATAAATAATTTTTTTCAATTTAGTTTGGATCCATCATTTCATTGTTGCGTACTTAGACGAAAAATTACAAGTTTCGAAATTTCCTGTACATTTTTTCCAATATTAAAAAAAAATGAAAACGCCCACTGTATAAAATAGAAACCTACTCCTCATGTTTCAGAAACAATCTAAATAACTTAAATTACGAATAAAGTTTTTAATAGAAAGTGTAAGCACAGCAAATACAATATTTTATTAGTTTTAATAAATGACATTCATATAAAATATTTATATAGAAAAAATGTCAAAAACCCTATTGCAATTGTTTACAATAGTGCAATGGCACTGCTTAAATTTATAATTTTTTTTTTTTTTTTAAACTCGAAACTGTTTTCATATGTTGCACATGACTGCAACATATGGAAACAGTGCAACTGCCCAGAGTGATCCAACTTTTACTCTGTAGAATCAATAAAGTTATTTAGGAGTCACGACGTACAAATATTTCCCCAAACTGCCTCAAATTGGATTGAGAGAAATGTTACCTCCGAGACGAGGTGGATGAGACAGCTGCTGCTGCTGTAAATGGCAGTTGAGTCGGTCTTGACTCGCAATTTGAAGTGGTAGAAGGCACAAAGTTTTCTTTAACTGAAGAAGTAGAGGGCAAGGACGCTTGACAAAAAGTACCACTTTGATCTCTCGAGTCCATCATGCGATTTCCTTTCTTGCCGTCGACGTTCACGGACTTACTGAAAGTCGAGGATGCCACGCTCGAGGAGCCAGGCAGATTTAACAGATCTGGGAAACGAGGTGAATGCTGTAGAAATAAGTTCTGTGGCTTTATTTGGTTGAACTGATTTCCTAGTATTGCCTCTAAGTATGTTAAATCGATGACTTCAGCATTCATGGGAAGATACATGTTTGGAGCATTGACATATGAAATTGGAGGCAATTGCTTGATTTTCTTTGCTTCACATAATTGCCCAGAAATATGATCTGACGGATCATCCCTGCTCAAAGAACATCGTGGAATATCTTCATCGGATATAGATGAACATTGCGTATCTTGTCTGTATATTTGATCTGAGCTTATAAACTGCACTGTTTGAGATAAGCTTTCCGATGAGCTGTCTGCATCAGCGTTGTCTCGACCGCCCAATTCGACATTTACAAGCCTGTTTTTATTTGATTCACTTCGTTTTCTTCTAAATCTGAAGGTTATTATGACGACAATAACTAAAATCATCCCAGCTGCACCAGCAATAACACCATAAATCCATTGAGGAAATACAGCCTTCACTTTCTTCTCAACAAACTTAATTTCACTCACTTCTTCAGACACTTTCAACGTAAGATTAGTTTCAACTCGTCCTGCTTTATTCTCTGCCACACAGCGGTAGGTTCCTTGGTCTTGAACAGCGGCTCCTTCTATTGTCAAGTTAGAAACTCTGGCTCCATTCCCTGTAGTTCCTAGCTCCAAAACGCTGTACTTTCTTTGGGCCTCCTCGGAGGTGTTCACTACAGCTTTCTCTCCTACTAACCATGTGACCGGAGCGTCGTCGTCAGTTTCCACCTTACAGGCTAACGTGACGTTGTCACCGTGCGCGGCCATAACCTTTTGTGCTACGGCGGTCAACAGAGGCACGCACACGAACTCATCTTCGTTTAAAGTCCGCCATTTTCGTCCTTTCAATCTCTCAGGACTCTCGCACTGGGGAGGAATTGAGGCAGGAACGTTTCTCTGCAGGAGCCACTGTCGCAGTAATCGCAAATGACAATTGCAGTTCCATGGATTGTTGTCGACGTGAAGCCCA
>JALHKN010272748.1:0-15058 GCA_039513755.1 Hyalella sp. 3TK10
ATCATTTCAAGGAGTGTGTAAGCAGACACCCTAATAGTGCAAATTGCAGTAGTCCACAGTCACTCCACATAGGGCTAACTCTGCAGATTGTGGGAGGGCCCCAAGGCAGACAGAACGAGCCAGACCAAATAATGCTTAGGTGAGTGACACTGTTGTGCGTGGGAGAAGTGATTTGGTGTACCACCCTTCCCAGTTTGATCCTCCTATTGCTATCTCTAAGCATAGACAGGCTGTATTACAGTCAGAGCTGGAATGCTATGATGGGAGAGGTCATGGACTGGGAATGCGTAGTGTGAGAGTGTCAGCTGATGTCCATCATCGATTGGATAGCCCGATAGAGGGATTTTCTTCTCCTCTGTATAGTCAGGTTGTCTCGAGTGGGCCTCTAGTTGACGATCCTAATTGTATTTCTGACCATAATTATATTCATTGTGCTGCAGCTTATTATCCAGGGGCTTTTGCTCCACCTGTTGAATTTTTTTCTAGTTTAGCTGATTGCCTGACAGATTTGTTCTCTCTTCTTTTGCATAAGGAATCTCCTTCCAAGTTACGTTCTTTGATTAACTCGGCCATTCAGAAAAATTTTGGGTGTCACTTCCTGCTTCTTCCGTGAATAAAATCGTTCCAAATTCACATGCTGCTGTACCTGTTGTAGTTACTGTAGAGACAACACTTATTGAATCAGTGGCATACCCTAGCCCAGATGCAGTTTGCTCTACTGATGGAGAAGATCTTGGCTCTTGTCTAGGTTTTGATCGCTCTAAATTAGTTTCTTACTCAGAGATGTCTGGTGAGCATGGTGTAGGCAGTAAGAAGTGGGTCTCGGTAAGGTCTCCTGGTAAGCACAGTGGTCGTATTAAAAATAAGGTTAGTCTGCTGTCTGTAGCATCACCTCCTACTCCAAGTCCTGTCTTGGGACCCGGAAGGAAAGGTCATAAGAATAAAGTTATGTCTGCTCCTGTAGCTGATTCTGCTCAGAAGCCTGGTCGATCAAACACCCACCAAAAGAGTCAGAAATAGCTCACATCCCTCCTGATTTGATGTCTCTGTCTGTTGTATCATTAAATTGTAATAGTCTTAATGCACGCCTTGTAGAAGTAAAACTCTTTTTGTACAGTTTAAAGACAAGTATCATGTGGCTCACTAAGACTTGGGTGAAGGATGCTTACCTTCTGATTTTTATGGCTACCATTGCTTGTGAGCCAAAGGCACTGCACATGGTGGTGGTGGTGTGTGCATTCTAGTCCATCAGTCCCTTTGCTTTCGGGAGATACAGTTGGATCGCTTTCGGGGAGGTGTCTTGGAGCTGCTGGCTGTGAAGTTACGTCTAGCTTCTGTTATTTACTTTTCAATTCTCTATCTCTATAATCCAAATGCTGCAGTTACTCTTCGAGAATTTATTCATTACCGGTATACTGAACAGCTTATTCCTCCATATCTTCTAACTGGAGATTTCAATGCTCATTCCCCTCTTCTCTCCTTTACTTGCCCCCGACCAGATTTCACTGGACAATCACTTGAGCAACTTCTTTCGTCAACATCTTTGACTCTCCTTAATGAAATAGATTTCCCTACTTATATTGACCAGCGGACTGGGAGGGGTATTTGCCTTGATTTGTTTCTCATTTCATCAGATGTCTCTCCATATTTTCATTTGAATCGCCTCAGAGATGTTGGTAGTGATCATTATCCTATTGCAGCATCCTCATCAATTCTTTTCCAAGTTCTTTCATCGCTGCCAGTCCCACGATGGAAGATTACCACTGACACTTTGAGGAACTTCTCCAGAAGTGTTGCTCCCTCTTCTTTGGTGCATCCAGCATCAGTTGAAGAATTGGCGGCTAACGTGACCTCTCGCATTATTGGTGCTGCATCTGCATGCACCCCCCAATCATTGGGAAAGCGTTCAGATCGTCTGACTTCCCCATGGTGGAATGATGCTTGTGGAGAGGCCGTCAGAAGCCGGCGCCGTGCTCGTGGAGCACTTGAGAGACGCCCAACACAAGCTTACATTATTGAATATAAACGACAGGCTGAGGCTCGTAACTGCATTCTCCAACGTAAGCGCTCTTACAAGCGGGAATTTCTCCAAAATTACGTATACCACTCCCATTGGTGTGGCACGGCGAAAAGTACGACTAATGCAGTCCCGTTATATCATGCCTGCTTTCCCTATTGTGGATGATAGACACCTGATTCATACCACGCTTGCCAAAACTAACTTGTTTTGCCCCACCTTTCAGAACTGTAGACAGAGTGGCAAACTGCGAGCTCCAGCAGACCTGCACCATTCCATCATCGGAAGTTGGACTGAAGGCGGGGATTATAACTCGCCCTTCACGAGAGATGAACTGTCCAGAGCTTTGAGTTGCGTGCGGATGACATCACCGGGTGGGGATGATATTCATCATGGCTTCCTGAAGGCACTTGGAGATGAGCATTATGGATCTCTCCTGACTTTGTTTGATCATAGTTTTCAACTTGGCATGCTCCTTTCATCTCGAAGGAGGGAATTGTTCTTCCAATTCTAAAACCTGGAAAGAATCCATCTCTTCCATCAGCTTACCGGCCTATTACGCTGCTCTCATGTTTCGGAAACCTGCTGGAACGGCTCGTTGCTGCTCGTCTGGAGTATATCGTGGATTGTATGAAGCTTTTGTCATCAAGTCAGTGTGGCTTACGATGTCAGCATGGTACTATGGATGTTCTCATTCGATTGGCAAGCCATATACTTTCCGCTCAAGCGGCATCTGAGGTGTGTTCGGTTGTCTACATAGACCTGCAGGCAGCCTTTGATAAAGTCTGGGTTGATGGAGTCCTCCACAAGTTGGCGCAGGCTGGAGTATGTGGTGCTACGTCACGTTGGCTGCACTCGTACCTGACCTCTCGTACTGCTCGTGTCCGAGTGAATGGAGTGCTTTCTGAGTCTCTTCCCTTGTTGGCCTGGGTACGTCAGGGTGCTGTGCTGAGTCCTCTCCTTTTTAACCTTATGTTGATGGATGTTCCACAGCTTGATGGTGTTGATGTGTTGCTGTATGCAGATGATCTCACAATCTGTTGTTGGGGCTCAACCATGCGTGCAGCCAAAACTCTCATACAGCAATACTTGGGATGACTTCTACTCATACTGTACAATGTGGGGCTTGGTTGTGAATATTCAAAAAACGGTATTCCAGTACTTCACGAATAAACGAATGAATATACCAGTATTGCGATACCATCATCGAGCACTCACCTATGAGCGTCAGCATAAGCTGCTCGGGATGATATTGGACGCCCCTCAACTCAAGTGGGTCCCACATCTCATCTATCTTTGTACCTACTGATGTGATGCGTCATATGGATTTGCTGAAACACATGGCCTCCCCCAACTGGGGTGCGACTTGTCATTTTTTGCGCCTATTTTACTGTGCAGACATTAGGGCTAAGATTGAATATGGCTGCAAAATTTATGGAGCAGCCTCTTCTGCGCAGTTGTTACGGCTGGATATCCGGCAGAATGCCTGTTTACAACTTGTTTTTGTAGCCCGGCGGACCACTCCCGTTGTGTCGCTTCAGGTGGAGGTCCACGTTTCTCCGCTAGGTTTGAGACGCCGGTATTTAGCTGCCAGTATGTATATTTGCCTTCAATATCGTCCACTTGAAGATAGAACTGCTGAACTGGTTTTTGGCGTTGCACCTTCAGCCCTTCAAGATGACCTACACATTCTTCACAATCTAGGTCTTCCTCCTTGTCATTGCTAACCTACGCCAGTGTTTGATCCCGTTCGGCATTGGTGTAGTTTGTCCCATCTTGTCTTGATTTTCGTTCCTTTTTTGGGTGTTGCCACACCTACTATTCTTGCTGCACATTTGAATGTTAACTATCCAGATTGCAAAGTAATTTATTGTGATGGCTCACGATTGATTGATGGTCCATCCACTGCTTGTGGCCTTTTTGTCCTATCTCAGGAACGAGAAGTTGCATGGAGGTTGGATCCCCATCATAGTGTACTCTCGGCTGAATTGATAGCAATTTTCCAGGCTTTGCAAGTTATTGAAACGGACTTGTTTTTTCAATGGGTCATCTGCTCTGACTCCCTTGTAGCCTTGCAGCTCCTGCAATCTCCAAACGGCGCTTGTTGTGATCTGGTTTATGGTATACATATGTTGCTCTTGCGGGTGAATGATACGAAGTCTGTGCGCCTGCTGTCGTCAACTTGGGGCATCACCTTGATCATTCAGCATTGTTTCCCCTACCTTGTACAGATGCTCTTGCTCTGCTTCGATCCTGCTTTCTTCGATTCTGGGAGTTGGATTGGGTATCTGCGTTGGCTGTAGATGGGAAAGGCCATCATCTTGTTCGTCTTTTGTGTGGGTTGTCCCCTGTTCCTTGGGTTGCCAGTCATTCTCGTCGTATTGCAGTAGTTCTAACTCGTCTTCGTTTAGGTCATGTTGGTGTTCGTTCGCATCTACATCGTTTTGGCATGGCTGACACTCCCACGTGCCTGCATTGTGGGGTGGAAGACACTATAGAACACTTTCTTCTTGCGTTCATGCAGTATGATCTCGAGCGACAAGGGATGGTCTCTAGTATGCGATCCTTGGGTATTCTTCTCATATCTGTGCGTGTGCTTCTTGGTGGAGGCAACCACCCCAGAAGAGTCCAGCACTCCCTAATGCGAGCGACAGCTGCGTACCTCACTCAGACTGGCCGTCTGACTACCTTGTAGCCTTATATTATCTACAAGGCTTGGTAGGCTGTTTGGTATTGAGGTCGTTGGAAGATTGTGGCTCTGCTGTGGTTCACTAGTTCGTAGTGCCAGTAACCATGGTTCCTCCAAATGAATGCCGGCGTGTGCACTTTGATCACCTGAATCGTGCTTTTACTGATGCTTTGCCTCCTTTTGCACATCACATTCCATTGTGGGAGAATTTTGACAATCCGCAGAGGCAAAAACATCTGAGAAGAACTGAATGAAGCTGCAAAACAGATGATAAGACTTTCATGTTGAAAATTCTTGCTTGGTCCAGGTGTTACATGTGGCCATCTTGCGGCTTCTTCTTCACCTTCAACCGGCCAACAACAACAAAAATTGCTTCACCCCTTGCCTGTGTTCCATAATGTATGCTTCATTGGCTGGTGGGAGTGCTGCGTAATAATACTAGTTGCAAAGAACAGTGTCAACCCAAAACACGGGTGCTAACCAAAATCCAGTTGTGCTTAGGCTGGGAGTCACAGTGTGGAATTTGGAGGCCCTCTAAATGAACTGGTTAACATGGCTTATTGGAACTGAGCCTTAACATCGAAACAGTCAGTACATGCTTCTAATGTCACTCATCACAGCGCACTGAGAGAGCACTTGGCAGATACTGTGCACCGTAAANAACAGACGGCTTAATACCCCTGCTAAATTTGCTCATTCATTACAACTAATTTATGCAATGAATAAGTCCCTCCAAAATTAAAAAATCTGACTCAAAAATTGTTGGAAAATCTTCAAAGATTACGGTTTTGAACACCCAAATGCAAATTTCCTTTTCAAAGTGAGAAAATTTGAAATGTATTAGTCCATTGAAACAGCTCTGGCTTACCTCCGTGAAACCTTTTGAAAGTTGGGCACTTGACTGTTCGTCACTTCTATTTATGTGTGCATATTCAAAATACCTATGCAATTATACCACGAATTAATGAAAAATAATTGTAGGAAAAGTTTTATTTTACTTTTGATAGGTTACTGCACGAGAAAAGGTCTTAAATTCGATTTTCAGTTTCGAAACAAAAACAGTTCTTAACAGCTGCAAACAGTTCCACTTGGTTCCAAGCAGTCTTCAAAAGTGATCAGCGTAATACTTTGAACATACATTTACATCACTAACGAACTACCAATCTGAAATTTCATATACATTTTGAATGTATTACTATCAAATTTGTATAAAAAATAACACAAATTTTTTCGACTGAGATTTCTTATAGAAACACTTTTTTGATTTCTGAACATGTATGATAATGGATTATTAAATTTTTTGAAATGAAATACATTCAAGTTATAATAAGAAAATGAATTTTCTCATGTTGCCTATATGTGATTGATGTGATTGACATAATTTTGATAGAAAAAGTTTAAAAAGATGTATGCTGAAAAAAAATAATTTTATTTCATTGTTATCTGGAAGCATTTGGCATCACAAATCAGCTGCTCTTGTTGACAAACAAAGTACGTGGTGTGTGAGTCATGGGTGTCACTCTCAGAGCTGGTAAATGGTGATCTGATCGATGTAGTTGATTGTGTAATGAATTAAATAGAAAATGTGTGAATTGAATGTTGAAAACCCATAGTGAATGTGTATATATGGGCTTTATTTGTGGATGTAGCTGAATTTTAGATCCTATTTCAAGTTTTTGAACATTGGCATAGATTAAGAAATGAACCCTGTTTGAGATCTTTGCGCAACTATTATGAGGATTTACCGCTTGACTCACTTTCAAAGTAAGTTAGAGGGAATTTTTCAGGCAACTTAGATATATTCTGTTTAAACTAAATTTGATATTGGTTTGAGCTCCTGACAATTACTAGGCTTGGTAAAGAGGCATTTAAATGAGATTTTCATGTGATGCAGGCTAGAAGTGTCTATGGAACATGATGTGTAACGCACAATTATCCCCCCCACTCGTAACACACGTAAATTAGAACTGCTGTAACGGACTAATACATTAGTATTTTTCTCTGTTCATAAAGGGAAATTTGCATTTCGGTCTTCAAATCATATGTGTTGAAGATTTTCTGACAATTTTTTAGTCAGATTTTTTTATTTTGAGGTGATTTATTCATTGCTTAAACTAGTTTTCATCAATGACTGAATCGAGCATGTATATTAAGCCGTGCGTTGTTTACGTTTTGTCCGAAGGTACAGCTGTAGCGGACTAGCGGTGCGCAGTCTCTGCCGAGTGCTCTCCCAGTGCGCTGTGATGAGTGACATTGGAAGTACCTACTGACCGTTCCAATGTTAGGGCTCAGTTCCAATATGCCATGTTTACCAGTTCAATTAAAGGACCTCCCAAATTCCACCCTGATTAGAAGTTATATCTAAGACACAACCTTTGTATAAATACTATCATTTCAAAGGGGCCACAAACTTCCAGAATTCACTACTTGACTTTGTTTCTATTGGTTCATCAGGGTCATTGAAAGTCGCGACTTTAAAATAATAACCCATTAGGAGGGATGAAAATCTAAAAGTTCTTGGTTGATAGTTTTGTTGGTTATTTACACATTGAATTTGTTTGCAATTGAATTGGGACTGGAGTTTTAAATAATGTTATATTACTCATACATAAGTTTTTCATTATGAAGCAAAATTAGTGCTCAACATTAGCCCATGAACATTTGCTCAATTTCTTTCTCTGGTGAACATACAGCCAAAGTTTTAATACTAGTGCTTTCTCAGGTGGGTAGCTGAGGCTAAATGTGTTCTTATGAAATTCACATCCAATTTAAGAATCAAATTAAGAAATGATAATTTGTTATTCATCCTATCCTTGCTGGAAAATGGGGTGGATGAATGGAATCATTTGAGACTAGGAAAGCAGAAATTTTGTGCAGTAAGAAGGGGACTGAGTTGTATCTCCTCTCTAAGTAAATTTTATTGCAGTGCCTTCTCCTACAGGTTATTGTTGTGAATTGGTTCTCTCTCTTTAGTTTTGACGGATGTTACTAGACTTGCTGCAGAACATGATGGGTAACAATGAGTCTTCTAATGGGGAAGAAATTCTCATTTGGAACATGTGCTCCTTCCTAATTACTGTTACAGCAAATCACAAGTATTTGCTTCTTCCCATTGAAAGGGAGTGCAGTTGACAATCATGGTCATGCTCACTACTCAGTTGAGTCAGTTTGTCATCAAATCTTAGTTTTTATAGCGGCAAATTAGATATGGAAATATTTGAACTATTGCTACTAAATTTCGGATGATAGAAAAGGATAAGTTCCTGCCTGTGTTTCTTGGAAATAGAATATGAAGTGTTTTTAGTACAAATAAACCCTATGGATCCCACTGTTTCAAAAAATCTTATTTAAATAGTAGTCAAGTAGGTACTTATAATGGTGGTAAAAATATGGCAGGCCTCCATGGTGCCACTCACTCTGCTGGACGGCAGTTCAATGTGCTCAGTAATTCAAGGCGAGTCTATTATACTGAAATTCATCGGCAGCTCCAGTCTTCAAATCAAATTATATCTAGGCTCAAGAGTACTCTTGAAGATGCTAATGTTAAATGCATTCAGGTATGTCAACAACCAGGTTGAAAATTAAGGCTCATGTGAATGATTGAATTTTTAGAAAATTCATCAATTAATGTGTTAGGTATTGTTTTCCATTCTTGCAAGTTGTTTCTGATGATAGAGCTAGGCAATACATTACTGATCATTTTGAAATTCCTTACCAATCATATTTAGTTTGTTTCACTCTTCTTCTGGTTTTCCTACAGATTACTGAAGAAATCCTCACTTTGGTAGTCAAATCCAGCACAGATCTGGTCTCTGGTGATGATTGTGATCAAGACTCAGCTCAGCATACTGGGATTGGGCTACCTTCATGTGGTTTAGTGCAAAAGAATCAACTACTACAGCAAACTACAAAATGTCCACAAATTGTTACCAATTGTTTGGCAAATGAAGATCCTGGAATTGGGAAATTTTATGAGCAAGTTCCAAGTAACTTGGCTGTTGACAGGTTTGTGACTCAAAAATTTGCTTGTTTAAACCTCCTTGGCAGGATTCATGAAATGATTTATGTTCTTTAGTTTAATATAATCATATCAACTGATTTCAAACCATGATCAATTTTAACTGTTACTTGTGCCTACTTTTGATTGAAACTTCTAAGAGGATAGATGGTTGAACAGCAGTAGTGAGTTGTTGAGGTTTTAGTTGTATTTTGGCAGGCTTCTCTATTTGTGTTCTTGTTTTAATATTTTCTTTACAGATGGGCTGCATTGGAGGCAGGTAGTGCCAGACTTAAGAAAAAACTTTCTGAAGTAGAAAAGGAAAAGCTTGCAAAAGAAAAGCAATGGATTCACCAAAGAGAGGTATGTCATGAATTGTGAATCATTCATGATAATGTTATAAATTAGAATCTGCTTCCATTCTGTGTCTGCATCATAACTATTGGACCTGGGTTGAGCTTTAGGATGATTTTTTCTGGGAGCACCCATAAAGTTTCTGATGAAGTGGTTGATGAGCAAGAAAACATGATTTTCTATGTCCTTTCCTAATAAATATTTTGTTGATTTCACTTGATTTGGAAAATTGAAACTTTTATAAAATTCTTCTATGAAATATTTCAAGTATGATTACGAAGGATATTGTCAGTGAAAAATTGTTGCAGGCACATTTGAGATTGAGGCTTCAAACAAGCTTCCATCTTACTGACAAATAGCTTCTTAGTGTTGCCAGAGGTTGATCGGAAGAGTGTAGATTTGTGGTGACCTATTGAAAGTAAAATCTACGGACATGCAGAGACATGATGCCAGACGAGTGAATGAGAAATAAATTCAGTTACAGGTGAAATACAACCGAAGCAATTTGGAAGCATTTGCCAATGCGATTGCTAAGAAAGAGATGAATCACATCATTTTAATCAAAAATGAGTTGAGTCAAAGATATTTTAATGCAAAAGTGTAGTAATCTTTAATTCTATTGATGATACATTTCTGGTGAGGTCTATTTCACTAGAGTCGTTAGTTCCAGCAATGTTCAAGTTGAGACTACATCCCCTATTTATGCAAGGCATAGTGATAAACTAGATCCTGTCTAGGTTGACCTTAATTTGTGAGCGATTTGATGTCCTATGAGCAGATTGAGTATTGTGGATGCCATCATTTCCATACCTATGATATTTATAGGAATCATAAAGCTGCTCAAAAAATGGCAAAAAAAATGTTCATTGCCCACCATGCTACCTTGCTGTAATGTGTGAACTTTTTCTATGATTTAATTTTTCTGAAAATTTAATTTGAATGATGGATTCATTCTACCATCAGCTTACTTGGAGTTCTTAATTTTTGTAGACTATAAGTAAACTTGTAAATTATTTTGACAGACAGTGGCAACAGACCTGAGGGTGTTACGAGGCTTGCTGCTAGCCTTTCCTCCTCTTCAAGAGGTACTTATGCACCTAGATAATAGTCAAATTCTTCTAGGTATTTGAGTGCTCATTTTCTTATCTCCATACTTCAAACTACTCTGACATTCAATCTTGCAATGGAGAAACCTAGTTGACCATTTTGTTTGATTGTAATTTCAGCTGTATTTTACTGCATAATTCTTGTAATCATTGTTAGAGGGCAGTCATGGATTATGTATGTACTCGAATCTTGTATACTTAGTATACACTTGAGTTATCCAATTCTTACATATCTTAATGATTTGATTTTAAATTTGTGATTAGATTTTAAAACTTAGATTATGGTCATTAATTGGTTTATGGAACAGCTATGGTACCTATTTAAAAATCATTGACTTCAAGGCTATGATAAAGGGGCTTGGATGAAAGGTGTAGCAATTATTAAATCAAAGGCTAGAAAATGCAGAGTTTGCTTACTAGAACTTTTAGGTGGTTTAATAACTATTTTTAGGTTGAGAACAAATTGCAAGTATAACTACCTATGCTAATTGCTAATCTTAACTCGTTTAGAGTACATTTTGCTTTGTTGGTGTTGCCCACCCGCCTTCTTTTCCTCCTGTTTCTGGGCATGGTGATGGGTACATGACGCAGGGCTTAATCGTGATCATTTGTTCGGTGGGCTTGGCTCCTGATTTCTTATGAGGGGTTGCTTTTCTCACCTCTTGGGGATGCACCTAGGTTGCCCGAAACAATTTTCTTTGCCTCTCTGGTGTTCTTGTCTTGCTGAGTTGCTCTTGTGTTTTGTTCATTCAATAGTTCCATGAGCTATAAGCATCAATCTGCTGCTGCATGAATTCTTCGCTTCTGGTCAAGCTCCCCACTGTCGGCCACAAGACTCAGAAGTCATTCTCTTCCTCCCTCTCTAATATCCGCGGTTAGGCCTATTTGCAGTGAAAAGCATGAAAAGGACTAATTTTTCATTTCTGGTTTTAATTTTCATGACTAAGGCAAGTATTTGTCGCGTTGCTCACTTATTTTGGTCTCTTTTATTATGTCTCGTGTCTTCCTTTGGTAAATGTTTTTCCAATGTCTTGTAGGCTCATTTGTATAATCTTTTCTTACATGAAACGTTCGTTTATATCAGTTTTATTCGTATCATTTACCCTGCTGTGTTGCTCGTTTATTTCATTCCTAAAAACTTAAGCCAGATTTGCCAGCATTTTCATACTTTTAAGTCGCTTCATTAGTACACTAAAATTTAATGAAGTCACCTAGCCTGACTTATAATAGACCCCAAGGTAGGGTGGCCCCGAATATGATTGTGAAGAATGAAATTCTTGCTAGAGACCTGTGTACCCTCTAACTTTTTTAGACCTATCTATTGTATTATTCTGGTGCATTTTCAGCTTCCTAGTCCAACTGGAAGACGGTACTCATCAACGACTTTCTACTACTGCCATACCGGCTCATTAGGACTTGTGCCACGTTAAATTTGTAATACTGTATTCAAAATTTAATAAAAATTAAACCCATTGGACCATGGTCATATGGTTTTCAATAATGTAGGAAGAAAATTACATAATCTGAATACTATATGGTAGCATTAGTTGAATAGGGGTGAATGTCTCTAAGTTGCAACACGCTTAGAGGGTCGGAGTGTTGCAATACTCTACATTAATATGTATTGTGCGGAGACAAATATTTTGTTCCAACTCTCAACATATCTGTTGGACTAAGCTTAGTATAATTAGAAGTGTATGTAATCAGAACATATAACAATACAATAGTTCGAGTGATATAGACTTTGTAAACAGGTTCCAGAATGTCGGGATCAAAACACAGTGTTGACTAATAGTTCATCACAAAAGCAATCACATTCACTTCTTTGTCATAGCATCGATGATGGACTTCTTTGTTGTTTGAGTTGGAATGGTCTTGCAGTTTTGTTCAAGTAATTGAAGAATAAATTGCTTTTCTTTTCCATCCTTAGTAAGCAGACTGTTAAACTCTTCAAACAGCTTGACCCCTTGCTCGACCGTATACTTCACAACACGTAGCTTCTTCATCATGCGCTCTCTCCCTTTCTGATAGTCCTGATTCTCATTCCATTTATCAGGTGTAAAGGCCAGGGCCAGAAAGGACATGCTCAATCTTGGGAGAAGTGTTGGTGTTCGCTTGTTTGAGAAGTCCCCGAGGCTCACAGTAATCCTGTCTTTGAGGATCACCAAATCACCTTTCACGTTTCGATCGCCTGGTTCCAAAGTAAAAGTCTCAACTATCTTTTTCTTTTCCATGTTTGTAATTCGTTCAGAGAAAAGGGCTAATCCCACAAGTTCATCAGACAAGTACCAGGACTTTTTTCCAGGGTTGGCGTTCCAGGACTTTTCTTGCTTCGTCTGCCAGCTCATGGTCAATCGTTTCATATTTCCCAAAATCTAGCCAAAGTTGCAGGTCTCCTCCAGGGCTTCGGCTGCAAGAGGGACTTCGGTCCACGCCTTAGTGAAAAAAGTGCACCGAACTGCACAAATCTCTGCAGCCGAGTTTCTTCTTCTTTTTTCTTCGTCATATGGAAGAAAAATTTTCCTGAGCCAAAATTATCTCGATTATATGACGTCAGTTGTGTGTTAGCGTTCCACCCACACATTTCCGGTTACCCTCACTTCCGTCACCCCTACTTCCGCTACCCCGCCCACCTACTTCCGGCTCCCCGCACCGTACTTCCGGTTACCCTCGGATTTACTCTCTGATTTTTTACCTTCATTTCTGGAATTTTTTAATTTTCAGATTTTCCCGCCATTTTTAGAATTCACAAACTACGGTATCTCTGTGTACATTTTCCCTCAATTTTTGAAATCTTGTAGTTCCATCTTAACCCATACTTTAATGACGTCGTACATGTCATCTCTCGTTTTTCAATACGTTTTCTAATTTTATTCGACCGTAGACTAATTTATTTAGTATTCGTATTTTAGTGTTGTTACAATCAGAACTATTTCATAGGATTTTTATGTCGCGTAGCATCTATCGTTTTCTATTTACTTTCTTGGAGGGTAGGCTGTTAGTATAGGGATATTACTAAATACGTTATTTGAACATGATGTGTACATACACATCTGTTTGTGTTTCCTAGCGTTAAATGTGTATTTTGATGTTTACGTGTATGTTGACTAGGCGGTCAAGTGGCTAAAGACATGGAGTTGTTAACTGCAATGCATAGGTTCAATCCCACCTAATGGCATAGTTCTACCGCATAAGCACCTGGAGTAATTCTAGTGCCACAAAATATTCAGTTTGTCAAGGACTTGTGTGAATTAATGAGCAAAGCCATCTACGGGAAGCTTCTATATAACCCTCGCAACCGTGATGAAATTGTAAGACTTCATGTGAATGACTTAATTTTCAACGAGCAATGGCAAGTAGCCGTAACCACACATTTTACGTAAATTTTCAATTTTTTCGTCAGTTGACTAGGTAAATTTTATTACCAAGCACATTAGGGCATCATAGGAAAAACACTCCCGGTATCAAATCCGGGTCTTCCAGAGTCTTTCAAGCACTTAGCCACTCAGACACATTGACTCCATCGCCTAGAATCTCAGACGCTGTATTTATCTCAAAGAAGTCTATCTCATGAACCGGTTTCCATGCTTTAAACAGAGTCGAAATGCTTTCAGGGGATTCCGTTGTCACGCGAGCCATCACTGATAAGGACCGGGTGCGGGCGTCGCGAGCCATGCATTATCAGATGCTAGTGTCCGCTTAAACCATGCATCCACGGTAATAAATACCTACACGAACACCAATTTGCTTAATTTTCATGCTGTTTTGAACGGTAACTAGTTTCCTACAAATAGCGGCATCATGTCAGGAGCTTCCGAATTTACGTTATTCATTAGTATATTAACATTCAAATTTCTCTAGCATAAAACCATTTCTAAATATTTTACATAACCTAGCTAATGCAGGTTTTAGATTACAACGCAATTACAAATTGGTATTTACTCGCTTAAACTTGGCGAAGAATTTTCCCAACATGTAAGTGTTCCTACATAATTCGTTCAATTACACCAGTAGCTACTCAGCATAATTTTGGAGGCAAGTAGTTTTTTAGCGGTTAAATTATTAAACACATACAATCTTGACCGGCTGGATATTGGAAGTAAGGGTTCATTCAAAATTATCTGATCATCACTTAAAAATTGTGTATTATACATCATGTACCAGGCATTTGCTCAAAAACTCCAGCCATTCAAGATGATGCATTTACGGTTCAACGGCGAATTTCACGCATAATCGGCATGCATCGTATTTGAAGAAACATTTATTCAACAGGACGAATAAGTCAGGCCTAGTACGCGGAAGAGTTTCATTGTTTTCCGGTAAATTCAGAGATAATATAATTTCTATTTAATTTACCATCGCGATTTATGTATGCGAAAATTTAGATAAGCTATTTTACGTGCGAACAGGTTTCTCCAGGTAAGTAAAAACAAAGTATTTTGAAATTATTCATTTATATCATATATTAGTATAGGTAGGCAGAATTTGTTCCTTTATACAAGATTTGTTGAAGACCAGAGAAAAGTTTTTGTTCACGATTTTCTTATTCGTTTTCTCTATGTGGCAAACTGCATTTTTCGCTAAGATGCGTAGTTCAAAAATTAGTTGTCCGAATGACATTTTATTTATTAGTTTAGACGTTTCGAATGATTCAACATTCATTATCAAGATTTACAAGATTTGAAGTTTGAGATTTTGATGGACATAAGTACTCAAAATAATTATTATAGATACATCTCGAAAGTCAGAATTCAAAATTACTCCGAAAATAATTTCACGGTCCTGACGAATCCGGTAGTTCGTAGATTAATAGCTGGAGTTTCATCCTTGATGATGAGGGCTTCAGCTATCGCTAATCGTATGGCGTCGGGACATCGCATGACGATGCTGGTGCA